>APFE031110401.1:80064-101778 GCA_000404065.3 Pinus taeda | reverse complement strand
AGCGTGCTCCACATCCTCTCCTTAGTTTTTTTAGTATATATGAAGTAATGGATGCCTGTTGTTTTTGTTTTATTTAAGCCCTGCCGGCCTTCGCTTCCATTCGAATTGATGTTGGTTATCAATCAGTTCGATCGGT
This sequence comes from Pinus taeda, assembly GCA_000404065.3. Classification (NCBI taxonomy): domain Eukaryota; kingdom Viridiplantae; phylum Streptophyta; class Pinopsida; order Pinales; family Pinaceae; genus Pinus; species Pinus taeda. Next base: position 101,642 of record APFE031110401.1, on the reverse strand, counting down.
CATCCCCCTCTTTCCATTGCAGATGCGTCCTTCCCCCCCTTCCCAAGGTCCTTCAGCAGCGCCTCTTTCTACTTCCATCATGTTTCCTCCCCCTCGCAGCGCAGTTGATTCGGTCCATTTTCATTTCGATGCAAGTCATTTGCTCAATATTGATTTATGCTTCCTTTTCGCTTGCTTCTTCTTTTCGCCCCCGGCTCGTACATCGTGGAAGGAGTGCCTTATTCTTCCTTACTGGAGTGCCTTATTCTTCCTTACTGGAGTGCCTTATTCTTCCTTACTATAGAGATTCTTTTCCCAATCTCTATTGACCCATTTGCCACATTATATATGTGCATGCGGTTGTCCAGATCTATCCATTTTCCACATTATATATGTTAGCTTTTCCATTTGCACTGGCTTGATAGGTTACACTTGATAGCGTGGTCCCCTTGCTTGACCGTAGCATCATAATCAATATCCATACAGAACCATGTCTTGCTACAATGCTCTCAAGTGCGTATTGCTGCTATGCTTTCTACACAGAACCAACCACAACCATGTATTGCTGCTATGCTTTTTCGGCTGCTATGCTTAAGAACCAACCATACAGATCCATATTGAGTGAATCAATCAAGAATCAATCAAGAGTGAAGAGATACCCATACAGATCCATACAGAACCATACAGGTGCGCTATGCTGCTACGCTGGTAAGTGCGTATTGCTGCTATGCTTTACCATGTCTTGCCGCTATGCTTTGCTCTTAAGTGCGTATTTACAGAAAAGATCCATAGCTAGAGAGGGTAGAACCAATAGAGAGAAAACAGAACCTTTTAGTGTCGTCTATAGACGTTTTGGAGGGTGATTATGTTATTGGGATTACTGGCGAGCTCCTCAAATGGCATTTGATAGAGTAATAGAGAGTAGCGGCACTTGACCGTTAGCGTGGTCCCCGAACCCTTTCGCACTTGACCGGTGGTGATTTGCACTTGTTAGCGTGGTTGGGCCGTAGCTCGCTTGAGACATCGTGGAGACAATTATGCTTCTAAGCCAATCAATCTTTCACCGTGGAGAAGTCCCGATTGAGGAAATAGAAGTCTTTGTTCGTGCATCAGGTGACTTGCAAATATATGGGTGAGGCGGGTTTACGTGTGGTTTGCGGAGTTTGGATCGTGCTATTGATCGAGTTGGGGTTGTTCATGTGCCTAAGGTAGGAGTTTGGGGTAAGGGTAATGTGTCTGGAGACGCTGGTGGACGTATGTATTGGGAGCATGTAGGTTATCATCTAGGAGCATGTAAAGCAAAGCGGGTGTCTGTCGATTGTGGACTTGGAGATGGGACGCGCATATGGGGATTGTTACAGTTCCATGCTGTGTCAATGAGAAGGATATCTGGTCCGTTTTACCTTGCCTTTAGGGCATGGAATTCCGAGCTCATCTCCTTACTAAAGAGAAGGAAGGCAATAAGGTTTCTTCCTCTGGTCGAGCACATCTATTTCCTTTATGGGCTATCCCTTTGGTCGAGAACTCATATTTACCTTTCCCCTGAAGGTATGGGAGTCATATCGAATATCCTGCCTAAAGAGAAGGAAGATTAGCTCAGATAAATCACTCCCTATTCAGGGTCCAAAACAGGAAGGCACTATTATGCCCATTTCCAAGCCTCTTCTGTTGGACCCTGTACGGAAGATCTTTCTGGCCAAGATCGGAGTAAGGTATCTCCTATAGGGAAAGCACTATTTGTAACTAATCTCCCATAAGGTAAAGCACTTACTTAAGATCTGACCCTCTGGTTGAGATCTGACCTAACTCTAGCCGGGAATACGCAGGAAGTAGTCAAGAAGGTCTCTTCCTTCGGTCAAGGACTTGAATTCGGGAAAAAGAAAAACCCTTTATTCAGGGCTAAGGGGGACCTATAACTTACTTATGATATCTTTATCTAAGCAAGCCAGATTCCCCAAGATCTATCTATTCCGATTATCCAAATTAGACTATTTAGAAGGTCCTCTTTTCGCTGAGTAAGGCCCATCAAATCCCCTCTAGATGGGCAGACCTCCCCTTAAGGTGGTTTCTTCTTATCTCTTCTCGTTCAAAGCTGTTGTGCTTCCTGGTTAAAAGTCGACCGCTTGAATATTTGATCTATATTATATATGATTCAACGGATCTATATTATATATGAGTCTAACAGATGCAACCCGGTTGGCCCCATATATAACGCATGCAGTCATTATTCATAACTCGGATCAGTACTTTCTTTCATGGGTGGGACATAGCTGGCAGGGCTTACTTAACCGAATACATGGAATTGGGATCTCTCTCGCATGCATATATCTCTATCAGGAAAGCAGTCTATCTATCTACTATCTTCAAACTTCTATTCTCGTTGGTAGGAGTGGAAAAAGAAGAATAATAATTAGCGTAGCCGGCAGCATGAGGAGCTATACACGGAGCATCACATCTTTGTTAGCCTATTCATCGTCATCCCTATCTCCATCGTCCCTAGGAGCATCATTACTCACATCTTTGCCAGCGGGTGGATCCAAGGATCAGTTCGTTAGTGCGGTAGGTTCATTTCGTCATCATTTCGTGACCAACCAATACTGTTACGGAGAACAGCTTTCTATTTCCGGTCGGAAAGGATCCAAAAACATAGCTAGGCGGAACTTACTCAATGGCGGGTAACACCTTATAGGCTCACTGAGAACACCAACCCGCTCACCGTAGTAGTTGCTCCACTGGCTCACCCGGAAAGGGACGGTAGGAGCTGATTAATGAGCTCGTTGGTTCCAGTGACACCTGCAAGGAATGAGCTTGTTGTTCCTGTCCTTTCCTTAGGCTTGCTTACTGGTCATTCAATAGGCTGGCTTATGAGCTTGCTATTGAGTCTTGTATGCCCGAAGCAAGGAACTGACTGAACCTAAACTACCACATGCATCATATATAACTAACTACCACCATTCCTTGCCCTCCTAACATCAAGCAAGCGGGTCCTTGTCTGTCTTATTACAGACCAAGCGATATACCATTCCTTGCACTAGAAGCGCAAGCCCCTCCGGGTCCTTGCCCTTCCTATTTCTTCTCTGGCAGCTTCGCACCTTTATTTATCTTTCTTTCATATACTTAAAGAATGCCGGGCTTGAAACTGTATCAAATAGCTTTTCCTTTCCCTAACTTGGGTGGGGCTTGCCTATTGCTTTTATTGCCAAACTAACCTTTCGGGACCCTCGCGCAGCTCCGGGCATTGAGTTATTTGTGGGAGATCCACTACGTAATAGAATCCCCATAATCCCTGGAAAGGAAAGGTATTAATAAAGGGCACTGGTTGACGGTCTCTAACCAAGTGAAGGTGGATAGGCCCTTTTGATTAGGCCCTAACCAAGACACTAACTCATATAGGTAGGCCGAGCCAAAGCAAGTAAGAAGGCAAGGTGCGAAGCTGCCAGAGAAGAAATAGGAAGGGCAAGGTTACTGAATCAAGGCAAGGTTGTTACTTAGCTCCCTGGGCTTTAAAGCGACTATCCATGTGCTGGCTTTCAAGAAAGATCTTACCTGATGAGCTCAAATAGTTGGTCCCATCATAGGGTCCCTGGCTGACATGGATTCGGAACAATGTTGGTTTGTTATGAGTGAATCGGTCCCCCGAACCGTAGGTTCATTCGTTAACCCCTATATGACAGTGAAACTTAAGGTTATGCCCCCTCTCGGAGTCATATTTTCTGCATGAAGATCTGCTTCCCTCTCGGAGAAAGTGAACCTAAAGGTAGACTCCTGTCTTTCTCGGAGGACTAAACCCTGACTGTATAGTCCGTTCTTCTCGGAGGAAGACTTTCCTTTCCCTTCCTGAAGGTGACCCTATCTACCTCTCAGAGTAAACCATAGCTTGATCTTTCTGAATTTCTATTCACCCAAAAAGAGGTAGCGGAACATAAACATCTCCCCCTCTTGGGAAAGTACCACCGTAACTGATGAGATTTTGTTTTGGGGGCTTTACCCGGGCTATTCCTTCAGGCTCAGGCCCAGGTTTTGGGCTTCGGGTTCTGGTTCAGGCTTAAGTCAAGGTTGACTTATTTCTTATCTGCCCTACACCAAGGAGAAAGAAAGGAAAGCCAGTAAGAAAGCCACAACATAATGGGTAGCAAGAGGCTATGGTTCGATCCACCCCAACCCAAGCATAAAACTAAGTTTCACAAATACTGGGGCAATGCTCTTTGCATGTGTCTTTTGTTCGGCCATTTGGTCCAGCGCCAGCGTCTATGCAAATGTGTGGTTCCTTCCTTCCCCCTGACTAACATTCTATCATTCTCTGTGGCTGGATGGGAGGTAATGTGGTGGTATCCCGGCTGGTAGCGCTAAAGGGTATAGAGTGAGACTTGCTTGCTTCCTTCCTTCCTTCCCTCTCAACTCCTCTAATAAGACTAGGTCAACAACTAATCTAACGGTAGCTGGTTGCACTCTCTCTCAATGGTGTCCGTTCAATCCTTTCATTCGGGTCAATCCTATCCTAGTGTGTGAGGCTAATATCTAGGTATGATCAGTAAGATAATACCAATCATAAGAAATCAGTGTCTGGCTGGATGGTGGTATTGTTCCCGATATGATGTTCGTTCCCCTTCACTGTCTGCCCGTCTGTCTTTGTGTCTGGGTGGAGGGGGGAGAGACTAACCTGTATGTTGGGATGTCTATATGTTAATAAATCCCCTTTGTCTCTGCGGGTATTCCTCTTCCTAAGAAGGCGGGTGTAAGTTTCCACTACTCCTCTAATAAGGCTAGGTCAACAACTAATCTAACGGTAGTTGGTTCCACTTCAAAATGCTCCTACAAAGGCTAGTGAGCTGTTTAAGTTCCCAGTACGATTCTAAGAGGGTTATGTATAAGAAGGTTTTGCGACCGAAGTAAGTCCCAACGGAAAGAAAGAACGCATATCCCCGACCGAAGGGAGGCACCAACTATCCTCCTTATGATATCCCCTATAAAGGTCTGATGGGGGTAACAGGTTGTTTGGGGTCCATCCACTACTTTCTTTCTCTCTGATTTGCCTTACAGTAATATAGCCTTAGTCTTAACTATTAGTATTAAGCAGTGCCATGTGGAAGTTGTAGTCCACCACTCTGAACTCTTATGCCACCAGTCTTACGTAGATGTGGCAATATCCCCGGTTGAGAAATCTTCTTGATCTGTGCCGTGTGGAAATAGCCTAAGTCTATGTTACCCGCGCTATGAACTACTGTAGTTCCGTTCTAGAAGTGACCACACACCACTATGTACTGAACCCAGTTCTCATAAGGCCGTCAGGAAGTGGATCATTGTCTTACCCCTATAACCTTATCCGTCCTCAGAACCCCAGCCCTAGCAGCACTATTCTAATAATTAGTCCCAACAAAACAAACCACCCCTATCACCTTGTTTGTATAGCCTTTTCATCAGCATAATCTTGATCATCAAGGCCACCTTTTCTTCTTTCATTTTCCATCTGGATAGATAGGTCCGCACTCTCTATCATCACACGCCACCTTCTATATTATTACTGAAATGACTTATTGATAGACCGCCTTTCTTTCATTTACCATTTCGCATAGGTGGTCCTTAAGGTCTTGCCCCAGTGCCATGGAAACTCACCTAAAGATAAGGCTAGCTTAGTCCAAGCAGTAGCAGTTCTCCTCTCCTTATCAATCGAGCCCTGCCGGACCTCTCTCGTTGGTCAAGCCTTGCCAGACCTCTGCAAAACTCATTTTTGATCATTACGAGGGAAAATACCCTGTCCTGTCCACTGTTCTACCCCTAGCGCACGCACCAAAGCACTTCACTCAACTACCAACCCCAGACACACCAGACAGGCCAGGCCAGCAGAAATAGAGGACAACCAGAAGGGAAGAAGGAACGACAGGCGGCCAGATAGAAAGAAGGATGTTGTCGATTTAGGCTCAACCCACATATTAGTTTAGTTAAACAGATTGATTGAGAACTTAGTTTTACGAAGACACTTCTTCTTTGAGGGTCGTTCTAAGAGTGGAAACCTCGAATCCATTCGTCGAGTCCCTAACTCTTCTACTTGGGCCAGTGAGTGAATGAGGCAATTGGATGAAACCGGTGAAGTGAGACCTTTTCTTTCTGATTGGCCTGGTGTAGCCGAATGTCGATCATACGTACCCTAGGATTGTGATATTCTTCGTCGTTCTATAGTGGTAGTGGCCCCGATAAAGTGATACCTCATCTCACAGCCCTCCGCAGCTTCGAGCAAACATACATGAAATGAACCGGCAAGTCTAGTATTCAGCGGTATTCAAGCTGAAAGGCAAGGTATCGGGTTTTCATTCTTTTTTTTCTATTTTATATCTTATATGCTATATCACGCAACCCAAGTAATGAAGGATTTGACCTCGCATAGTTGTAACCTCTCTAATTCAGACTAAATTAGTAGAAAACAGTTGCTTTTCGTTTCATTATATCTCCCCCCACCAGAGAAAGGCGTACTTGCTATTATTATACAATACATCGAACACGATCAGAGGAGAAATGCGCATCTCTGTTATGATACGATGCATGCACGCGTTGCACCTGATAACGCATGAATTGATCGATGCTGATTGCTAACGTTGATTCGTTTCTCTCAATTTTTGCCCCGCACTTGCTTGACTCTCATAATACGATTGTCACTACCACCCCACGCGTGACCTAGGTAAATGCAGAGAATTCACCATATGTTACCGGCGGTTATTGCAGGTAAATAGACCCTTCTTATACGATCACTATTTAGAGCTTTTTTCCATCATTTTGACATACGATCGAGACCCAGCCCCATTCCAAGCATGCAATACACATACATATCAAGGCCCAGGCATTAGGACCAGACTGACCAACTGGCTTTCAATTTCAATGCTTGGATAAACCACTCCTTCCTCCCTCTATGTCTGATTGGATACGCATCTCTCCCCAACTATTCCAAACTCCTTTTTCCTATCTCTCCCTTTCCCTTGCAATAAAGCCAGGTTTTCAGATGAGAATTCAAGGGTGTTAAAGTCCACTATCAAACTCATTCTCAGGGATTCTACATTTGAGGCTTTCATGAGATAGGCCTATATAGATATAGATCATTTTGGAGTGGTTATATCGGGCGGGAATCGTTGATTTGTTCATCTCACCTTCAGGCGGGTATCTAAGTTTGGGGGCTTAGAGAGCCAGCCGAGAGATAGGAGTGGAACCGAAGCCAGGTCAGCCATTGGGTTTTTGTCCTGTGATTAAGACTGCACTACTTTAGATTATATAGAAAACTTCTTAGTTTTGACTTTGATTCTATGGTCAATTTGTCGGCGCTAATCGAGCCATTCATTCCATCCGTGTAGGGGGCAGGAGCTACAGCCCCTTGGAACTAACTGATGCTAAAGCGTAATTACATATATAATTCATGACTAATATAAGTACGCCTATAATAAAGCATAATTACGTATATAGTTCATGACAGATGAATATTTATCATGAATGAGTGGATCATTTCTCATTCATGATTGGATCATCATAACTGGATTCATCAACCGTAATTACATATATAATGACTCTAACTCTATCTGATTCAAAAGTCATGGTCTTCTTCTTTAGATCAATCAGCCCATATTTGTCATAAGCCCAGTTGATTCCAAGCAAAGTAGGGCAGGGATCCTTCTCACCCATAATATCAATTACCTCAAAGTTGGTGTATGTCTTGACTCCAACCAAGTCTACTCAAACATCTTCTAATCGACCGATAGGGAAAATACAGTACTAGTTAGCCATTCTCAGCTGAATAGGTGAATATTCCAACTTGGGTTTTCCCATAGCTTCCCAAGACTTCTTGGGGAGGATGTTGACGTCAGATCCCAGATCGAGCATCACATCCTTAATCTCATGCCCTTCCACCAAAGCATTGAGCCTAAACTCCCTTCCAGTCCTCCGCTCCCTCTTCTTGACCCTGTGGGAGTGTCATTCTGAAAGGTTAGTGGTCATACGCCCATCTGACTCACTTCCACCCCCGATTACCATTTTGAGGGTGTTTCGTAGCTTCCCTGTAAGCTTAGCATCTTCCAAAATGTCGTAAAATAACTGGAACCATACATCAATAACCTTCTGAGATTGACCTGAAAAGTATTCCTACTGGTTGTTTCCATGACCCTAGGGCCACTGTATAGTGTTAGAATCCCACCATGGAGCATCTTCTGCAGCTGGAGGCATCAGGGATGCAGAAATATCTCGAAATGTCTCAGCAACTTCTCTGTAGAACTCCTTGCACTAGGAAGTGCAAGCCCCTCCGGGACCTTCTGTTGCGCAGGGTGAAATGGTGAAGCTCGGGTCTCAGCCTTTCGAACCCTTGGTTGATAGGGGTAACCTATGTCTTCACCTGTATGAGCCCCTACTTTGGTAACAATATTGATGGTTTGTCTATATATTTCGTCATCCTACCTCAGCTTTGAGTTAATAAGTTTCGCACCCCTCTAGCGGGCACGATCTTCCCACTTGGCGATAAGCTTCGGACATTCCTCCGTGGCATGTGTATTGACCCTGCAATGTGAGCACCAAGGTTTTCGGGGAAGGGGAAAATCTCTTGCGAGATGACCTATCTCATCATAGTTGTAACATCTGATCGCTCCTCTTCCGCCAGTTCGTCCTCCCCAGAAACCACCTCCACCTCTCCCACAGCCTGCCCCGTATCCCTGAGATCCTTTCCTTCCACCACCCGAAATGTTGTTCGGTCCAATCTATCTGCAACGGCATCCAGAGCCCGACATCTTTCTGTACCATGCATGGGTAGATGACCCACAGAATTCACAATAGAGAGTATTAGTTGCAGAAGAGTACTTTTGCAAAATAGGGCAGTGCCTAGGAGGGTGCCCATGAGTTCTGAAGATCTCATAATATTCATTAGTCAGCAATGCCTGGTTGTTGGGAAATGCATGGTACTGGACAGGTCCATGGAACGGTGTTGAGGTAGCGACTTGTGCAACTCCACCGGTAGGCCTCACAGGGGGAGGTTCAATCGGGAGATTGGAGGGTCCTGCTCCTCTAAACCTGGGACATTCTAAGATATGGTGACCTTCCATATGGCACCCTGTACACCAAACCTGAGGCTTACCCACCTTTGAGATGGCCAGCTCTTGGATTCTTTCATTGAGGGTAGCGAGATGACTCTGTACATGGATGGGATAGTTCTGTTCCTCCTCTCTATTCCGCAACCCTCATAGTGCTTGGGTACCCTGCCATGGACTCTATCTTCATAGCCCGTTCCAGTGCATCAGTAATGGAGGAAATCTTCTATTACATGAGTGGTCTTTTAGTCAGTGGCAGCAGTCCCTGGATGTACCACTCTCTCTGGTGTGATTCATGAAGAGGGTTGGTTCGCTGACTAACGCATGCTTGGCTCACCTCACGCTCACAGTGAACACAGTGAAGAGGAAGCAAGTCAAGAAGCACGGTTCTCATCTAATCTTCCCTCAATAATCACGGAGAATCTATTAGGGAAACGGAGAATCGCTCGGATCATTTGAAAGGTTATTAGATCCTACCCTACCTCTTGACTGATTAGACTGATGACTAACAGGTGGGCATCCTTAGAGTAAGAGAAGAGGTGGGCATCCTCCCTAGTCTGCGGGCTGGTCATCCGAGGTAGTTCTTGGGCTGGGATGGGAGTCATTTCATCCCGAGATAGTTGCCCAAGAGTGCTAATCTATGGGCTGGTAATACCGACTTCGTACTTCTATTTCTCCCAGCCTTGGTATAACTACTTACTACTCGTACAAGGTAAAGTGGCATATCCCTGCCTTAGGAGAACTAATTCTCGTACAGGAACTACTATCCCAGTAACTACTACTAAATATCCTTGCCTGAGGAGAACTAATTATCGTACAAGGTTGGGCACTAAGGAAGGTAACACAACTAGGTAATTTGCTTACTCCGCTCCTGCATAAATGCCCCAAGGTGAAGGTATAAAGGTTAGGACCAAACCAGCTAGGCAAGGTCAAGGTTAGAAACAACCCATCGTAAAATAGGATTGGATTAATACCTATAATAATATAACTATCATTATATATATTCTTTCTTTAACGAATGACAGAACTAATGGCCCTTCGGAACTTCTATACGGATACAGAACACGGATACGGAACTAATGGCACTTCGGGACTTATAACGAATACCCCGGTTCAAGCCCATGTTCAGCTTCGCACGTAATGGTTTGGTTTCGGTCACTTCACTTCTTATACCTCTTGCTCTTTAGGGAGCTGTTTGGGAGTTAGACTCATACAGGTTAGCAGCGGTAGGGATGACCAGCCCGTAGTAGCTTAGTAGGTTGACCAGCCCAGCCCAGCCATAGTAGCTTGTAAGATAGGGATTATCAGCCCAATAGAAGTATTTGGATGGATGCCCGAGCATTGAGAGGTAAGGACGCTTCGAAAGGCGAAAAGGGTTCTATTTCATTTCAAATTCTATCCATATTCTTTTGTGGTCTCCTTCCATACTTCACAAGCAGCGGCTAGCCACTCCATTTACTAGCTTCACGGATCACTTTTCATTACCTGAACGAGCAAGACCGGCCTTCCAGCGTGCGTCTTGGGTAGCCGTAAGCATATATTAAGTACTCTTTATTATCAAACACTAACTTCTAATTTTCTCCATCATTTGTCCTACATAAAGTAGGTTCTTATTCAATGTTGGTGTCAACAAAGTGTCTTCAATTAACTTCTTCTTTCCATGCAATGCTAGTATTTCAATTGTGCCTTTCCCTTTCACTTCAAAAACACTATCATCACCAAATATGACTCTACCAGAATAATTGTCATTAATTTTGGTAAACAACTCCTCTTGAGATGTCATATGATTTGAACATCTTGAATATATATACCACATTTATTTTTCTTCACTATGTGCCATCAAACTTGAGATGAATAACTTCTCATTCCTAGTTTCTTCAACAACTGTATTGGTACCCTTATGCTCCATAACTCACATTTTTGCATAACAATCTCTTTCAATATGGAATTTTTTTTGCAATAATAACACTACAGTCCTCCACCTCTTCCTCCATTTATGCCTCCATCTATTCCTTTTCCACTTTTGTGAGATCCATCTTTGCCTCTTCCTCTATGTTGGCGAGGAAAATTCCGTAAGGCAAGGGTTGAAAGCCTCAATATAACAGAACAAGATAAGCAACAGAGAGCAGTCAAACAAGCATGCCAAGCATATGAATTACTAAACATGGATTTGGAAACACACCTGGAGGTCCTACTTTGATGATGTTCTCGTAGGGTCCAAACACTTTACTTCCTCTAGAACGAGCAGGCCTGCAAGTCAATTCACAGAAGCATATACATAATAGATAATTCAATGTGCATACCTAAAGGATATGTTATATCATCATATATAAGCATATAAACTACTATTCATGAGATAATAACATATCTGTAACATGACATGAGATTCTTTATTGATTAACAACAATAGGTACAAGAAAGGTACAACCTAATACACTACTATTCATGAGATAATAACATATATGGAACAAGACATGAGCTTCTTTATTGATTAGCAACAATCGGGACAACCTGATCTAGGCCAAAGGCATCGACAAAGCCTTCCTCCATATCCATCTAGCCCGATCCACGAAGACCACCTCTCTAACAAGTGCAAGGAGATGATATAAGGATGATGAACATCACTGCAAAGGAAACCAAGGTTTCCTACAAATTGGGATTGCAAGAAGCACAAGAAAATCAAACTTGATCTCAAATAAAAAAAAGGGTATAATATTGATAGCCCTTCTCTTATATGAATTAGGCCTACCCAAGGGGCATATATATACCACCTAAAATTAGCTAATTAAGTTGTGCCAAAGGCTCATGTAGGTGGACTCTCGGAAAAACCCATAAACCCCACCCAAAAAATAACATTTTATTTTACTTTTTCATATTTTAAAAGGTATACACGGTTGTAGTTTTATAGGACCAGCATATGTATATGATTTAGTGTGGGTCACATATGGAATTCGAAATATTATTTTTTTAAATAAGATCAAGTCTATATGGAAAAAGGGACCGCCCAGGGCCATAAAAGAGCATCAAGTCTACATGAGTGCTCAATGATGTTATAATAGCTGCCCCCTGATATATGAGGTCAAAAGGGGCACATGATGGCCGAAATATATTAATTATGGAGAGAGGAGTCATCCGAGAACCCAGGATAAGATCACTAGATTCCAAGCCATCGAATACCTATGGAAGGAGTAAAAAATAAAACTCATGTCTAAGGTGAGCATACCCATGCTCAAAAGTAATAAAGCATGTCCATTGATCAAGTATAAAGTAGATCTAGAATGTATACATAAATGAACATAACGAGTTGTAGAATACATAATGGATCATCATATCATAGCCATGAAGGAACACAATGGATTTATGTCTCAATATCACATATAGAAGAATATCTTATCAATGATGTTAGAAGATTATTTGATCAATCATGTTGCATAACTAATCCTCATAAAAGTACCAAGTCATATAGGTGGAATAGTGATACTACATAAACTCGGGTGCCAACATATAAGATGTCGTTGTGAAGGATTGCAACATATAAAGGTGGGAGGTGTCACTGGCAGAAAAGTAAAGGAGCTATCAAATGAACCAAGATGTTGACATTACTCGAGTTCTTCACCGACGACAGATGGTACATTTCTATACTATGGGAATAAATGAGTTGAAGTCGACCATGTGAGAAATTGTTTGATTATTGGTCATTGATGTATATCATTAACAAAGGCGACACAACTCACCAATAATGATAATGAGTGTCAAGGTACCCCAGTACAATTTAACAAGTGCGAATAAATGTGTTGAAATCGAACACTTGAAAGACTCTCCCAATCATGAAACATTTATGTATACTCACTATCGATAGTGAAGGAGTCTACCATTGATGACTACAAACCCTGAGGTACTGAAAATAGGACTCTAGAACTTGTTCCTAGAGCAATGAGTTGAAGTCGATGGGAAAAGATTTGTTGGAAGGAAGGCATTAAGGAATCCCACATCAACTAGAGCAAGTGTAACCTGCAGGCCAATAATTTGGAAGAACTCAGACGAAGAGAGATGAAGCAACCATTCCAAAGTACATTTTTTGAATACACAAGATGTGGATAGCACATGGAAAAAATCCTCTAAACCAAGCAGTAATGAAATCTTACAAAAAGGCGAGGAATCCACCAATAGGGTCAAATGGAAACCAATGTAGCACATGAATCCCAATGTGTGATAATGTAAGTTGATGTCAAACATAAGGGACACTACTCAGTTAAAGTACTGGTTGATGTTGAGCACAAGGTCACTTATCAATGACATAAATAGAGCTAGGGTGAAACTCTATGTATACTCTTAGAGCAATTTGTCAGAGTCGATAAGAGCATACCCACTAGTAAGAAGTCAATGGGGACCTTCTTAACCAACACAAGTGAAGGACCATGTAGCTAATGTGATACTAAGAATAACTTGACAGACCGGGTATGGCCAAAAGAAATGAGTCAAGGGACACCGCAAAATGGTTGACAATATGATTACTTCCCTTGAACAAAAGCACGACTTGACGTGACTTTATGGTAGCATAAGATAACTTTGTATAAGTTTGAAATGTTGGAGGCACTAATAAACTCTCCATATGATTGGAAAAGATAACCAACCGGAGGAGGGCTAACTCAAAAACAAGGTTATGGCTTCCCTAAAGTCGAACTAAGTCCCATCTTGATGGGGGAAAGACTCATTTTAAGTGCTTTGTTCAACAGTGACACAATTGACTCTTGCTTCCATCAAATGATGAAAAAGTTGTCTCATTCCTGCTCTTTTTTGGAATATTTGATTTTTTTGTCTTTTTCATATTTAAATCTCGAAAAAGAATAAAATAATGGCAATAGTACAATGGAGAGAACGAGCATCAAGGGAAAGTGCTAGTCATCGACATTAAGTGTAGATAATTTCTACAAATCCAGCTCTGCTACCATGTAGAAAATTTGCTGGTATGTTAACTCGATAATGCAATATAAATCAAAGGATAATACTATAACATACTTCTACTATCAATTTGTGGAAGCTTAAAGATCGAGCTAAACAAGATAACCAGAAGAAGAAGAATCAATCACATAATGCACATGAAAATACTTTGGGGAAAGCCTCAGCTAAAACCCCACTATCTGTTATCATACAAGGTGGAAATACATAGGAATTATACAAATCCTTAGATCTCACAGCTAGCCAGCTCTCAGTACAATCCTCATAGATGCTCAAAGGCAATCGTGGCTTCTCTCCAGCCTTCCTCTCTGCCCTCCAAGCTCCTATTTCCTTGTGTTGTTCCTTTTGGATGATCTTCACCTCACCAAGTGGATGATATCCTACCAAGTGGATGATCAAGCCTTCCAAAACATCTTGGTACACTGAACCATCGCTTGACTCAGCTAGTTCACCGCATAGCACAAATCTGGTCATGTGTTCACTAAGTACATTAGTGAACCCACAAGCTGCCTGTAAATAGTAGCTTCCACTACTTCTCCTGAAGTAGAATCCTCCTTCCTCCAGTTACCTGCTAGAGGAGTCTGCATGGGCTTGCACTTCTCCATGTGGAATCTCCTGAGTATCTCATTGGCATACGTTCCCTAAGACACAAACAACTCCCCATCCTTCTACCACACTTCCATGCCAAGGAAGTAATGCATAAGACCCATGTCTTTCATCTCAAATTCTCTAGTAAGGTCCTCCTTGCAAGACATGATCAACTGATCATCACCAGTCAATATGAGATCATCAACATAAAGAGCAACGATCAACAACTTACCTTTCACCATGATGTGGTACAAGTTCGCATCCACTTCACTCTTTGTGAAGCCCAAACCGATGAAGTAGTTGTTTATCCTGGTGTACCAAGCATGAGGTGCTTGCTTCAGCCCGTACAATGCTCTCTTGAGTCAGCACACATGCGACTCACGATCGAAGGTCTCAAAACCTTCCGGATGCTCTATGTACACCTCTTCCTCAATCTTAGAGGAATGTAGTCTTCACATCCATCTGAGGGATCTTCCAACCCATTTGTGCTGATAGTGCCAACATAGATCTGATAGATGAGTACCTTGCGATAGGAGAAAAAGTCTCATCATAGTCAATCCCCTCGACCTGTGAAAAGCCATGGGCAACAAATCTTGCCTTATGCTTCTCCACACTACCATCAGCAGCTTGCTTTACCTTGTAAAGCCAACGGGAACTCACAACTAACTTGTTCTTCGGTCTCGGAACCACATCCCAAACACTGTTATGAACTATGGAGTCATACTCCTCCACCATAGCATCAACCCAAATCGTTTGTTGCACTGCTTCCTCAAAGGAAGATGGCTTGGTCTCAACACATTCCCCAGCAAGGGCCATGTATCCAATGTACCTCTCAGGCGACCTCCTTTGTCTGCGCTAAGAAAATGGTGCTCCAACATTCTCTCTCGCATCCTCCAACAATCTGTCAGCTTCCCTTGTGCGCTTTCGTCCATCTCTGGAAGACTTTTCTTGAGTGGGTGTCTCCACTCCGGGAACCTCTACATGTGACTGCTTCGCATTAGTCTGAGGCTTCTCCTCCTTAGGAACAAATAGTTCCTCCACAACCTGTAGTTGGAACTCCCTCTGTTTTGGAGAATTTAGCATCTATGGATAAATACTAATTCACTAGACAAGTAGTTGTGCCTAGAACAATAGTTTAAAGTGTTTTAGACTTTCCCTATAAGCAATAGATAAGAAGAAAGAATAGAAGGCCTACCTGTAGTTCAGTTTTCCTCTCATCTCCCTTGCATCGATTCCGTCACTCCTTCTCGTACTTAATCCGCTTGAAAATTACCCTGTTAACACAACAGAAGGCGAAAATTGATCAAATCATACAATCCATTGAATATAAATGAAAGGAATCAAAAGCAATTCATACATATAAGCATTGTGAAAGAACACATCATATGGAAAAAGGTTCAAACACTTTATTATATGGAAGAAGGAATTACAACCATCAGTGTTTGATTCAAAGTCATTCCTCCAGCTTGGATACCATCCACATCACATCAAAATCAAGACAAGCTTGTGTCATCACATCATTGCTCCAAAGTCAAGTCTCATAGCAGCATTATCTCCTTACAATTCAACATAGTCCAGCCAGCCCTTGATCACTTAGATGAGTGGTCAATTTATAGGAAGATGAAGGAGGTTTTGTCATTAATGGTGACATTGAATGGCTTTCCATGCTTAGAATTAGTTCCATGGAGGAAGGGATGAGAGGATAGGATGATCCTTAACTCATTCCTCATCCATTTTCGAGCTCATAGGAGTTGATAAGACAGGGAAACTTCTAGATGACTCCACAAGATAAGAATATTCCCAAACCCTATGTGAATTTCGCTCATTCTCACCCAGCGCAAGTGAAAGGAAGCCTAAGTGCTTTGTAGAGCACCCTGGCAGTGGACTTAGCTGCTCTGCAGCGCACCTTCATAAGGGCTTACCTGCACTGGTCCCTCTAGAGACAGTCTCTAGATGTCTTCAAGTCATGAAACTGTCTAGGAAGGAGGCATTCAAAGGGTTGACTTGTTTAGGCATGAAACAACTGATTTTAGGGTTTGATGGGTCCTAAATCACTGATATGAATGTTGGGATTTGATGTGCCCAAATGGATCTGTAACAGTTGCCCCCTAAAGCATGAAGTCGGAGAAATGCCAATGTCGAATGAAATGCTTTACGATGTGATGAGGAGGTGTTGAAGTGGAAGGTGACCTGCATCAATTACAATACATATATCATGATATTTGATTTTACATTAATAGCTTAGGGAAGGCATACCCATGCTCAGGTTATAAACTTTCATTACATGTACATAAACAGTTGTCTACAGATATAGACCCATGATTGGAATGACCATCAATGTAAAGCCATTGTACACATGATTTAGTACTCTTGATATCGCAACCTGGATGGATGAAACTAGATCCGAGGTCTTCAATCTTGTTCAATCGTTCACTCAAGTACGAGTCTAACCATGTGAATATGTGATCTGAAGTCGAACATGGGAAGACACCATCTGATTACCAGCCAATGATGTAAGTTGTTAACAGATGCGAGAGAAATCACCAATAATGATAATGATCCTCAAGGTACTCCAGTACATTTTGCATGGTGTGAATGGATGATTTGATGTCGAACACCATACAAAGTCTTTTGGCTGAAGGCCATTGATGTATGCATATCTCCGAAAGCAAGAAACCTGTCATTGATGCATGCAAGCCTCAAGGTACTGAATGGGTGTTTCTAAGTCAACTTATTGGATAATGAGTTGATGTCAACAAGAAGCAACTCGTCGCAAGAGGGCCTTAATGTATCCCATATCAACAGCATGAAACGAGTGTAATGATTTTAGAGATGGAATTTGACTGACAACACAAAGTTTAGGAATCGCAGTCATGAAAATGAAGGTTTATGGTATTGCAAAAGATGAATTTTGACATAATGACTTCTCTTAAACACGTCAGCAACACTAAAGTGAATTGGTAGCATTGGTCCAAAACAAAGCAATGGATGGTATGATAGACCAACGGTGTGATAACCATCAAGCTAATAACCCAACCCAAATAGTCACGGTGATGGAGTGAAAGTGTCATGTTCAAGAGCGACCTGCTACCATAAAGTGGTTTTCCCCTTTTTCCATTTTCCCCAGTCATTGCTGACCAGTACCTCTTTATTTTTATCAAGCTTGAGGAGGATAATATATGCTTCTTGTATAATTTCACCCTTCAGGCAAATCCATTGCTATTTGATGTTTTAATGAGTCAAGCGAAGGTGAAACTTGGTCTTGTCTAGATGGACAAGCTTGTCGCTATTTGATGTTTTAACGAGTTTAACGATAAATATAACTCGGTCCTTTTGATGTTTAGAGAGTTTGAAAAGGGACAAAAAGAAAACTCCACAAGTTGTTTTTCGTAAATTAATATCTCAAGTCCGAAATAGCGTAAAATAATACAAGAGAGATATAATTTCCAATCCGTTAACGAACTGGAACGGACAAGAGCTCACCAATATTTTCATGTTTAGAGAGTTTGAAAAGAGCTTAAAGAGGACTCCAAGGGGGTTCCTTTTTCGTTTTTAACAAAGCTCAAAAAAGAGATAAAAGTGTGCTTTGTGGTCAAAAGTACAACTTATAATCAAGCATGTTGAATTCTGCAAATCAGTGGTAAACCTGCTCAAAACATCACCAAATGGATTAAAAATATATGCTTCATCGGTAAAAATAGGCAAATACTAATGTTTAGTCGATTAACTAACACGACATGAACATAAAATAAGTTTTTACCATATCATTTTACCATTTGGAACTTACCATCCAGTTTTGTGCTCTGAGCTCAGTTTTTACCTCAAACTTCACCGGTTGACTGTGAAAGTTTCTGCAGACCATTTCTCGAACCATCCAGATGAAGTTGGAACCTCTCTACTTTCTTTTCAGTCCATTCTTTTGTCATTTCATGCAAGTTTTAGGGTTTTTTGGGGCACCTGGGGTTTCATTTTTTTGCCCCGGGATCAACGCAGGCTTTCACATCGAAAATTGCACTAAAGAGCACCCAGATAAAAGGCTAGATGCTCTGCAGCGCACTATCTCTGTGTCTAGACTACGCTGAGCGCATTTCCCAAGTTGGTTTTAGCTGTTTGCTCCAAAATTTGCCCCTTTTTTTTTGCATGGAATGGATCCTAATTTAGCTTATGATTGTGTTTTAGGCTTTCATCGAATCAGAATGTTGATTACATGGCGAGAAAGAGAGCATGAAGAACAAGACATGGTTGCCCCAAATAACTCAAGTACAGTTGACGCCCTCAGGAATTGTAGGTTACTCAAATACTTTAAGTTGTCCGGAATGATGCAACAAATAGAACTATTGCAGTTCCTTGTTCGTGCATGGGATCCAACAGATCAGACATTTCACATCAGGGACAAGATGGTCCCTATTACTATTGAGGATATTTACTTTCTTACCAGACTGTCAAGGCGAGGTGCCCCCATCTCACTTTTTGGATTTTCTCGTGGAGGTGAATCGCTGAGAGATTACATCAGACAGTTTTGTCGTCCAAGTACACAACCTAGCAAAGATGGGAAAATAAACATCTTGGATATGAGTGATTCGCCTTTACGAACGATCCTCTTTACGATCACAAAATTGACTGGCAGTGTGACAGTACATCTGGCGAATAGATCTTATATGCAGTATGCACTGGAGTGTCTAGAGCCAAAAGTTTTCAACTAGTGCGAGATTATACTTTCACTGTTGAAAGAATAACTGACTAAGGTAAAAAGTGGTAAGATGAAGAATTTTTGCTATGGTTCAATCTTGATTTCTTTTGCCTTAGATAAAATCCCATTGATGCAACCACAACATGTATGGGATGTGGCTGGTCCTAGAGATCCACGTATGTAGAGGTGGGTCGAATTGATGGCTCGACATGCTGGTTAGTCAACAATCATTTTCTCCCTTGCATTTTTCAGTTGGCTTGAGCAAAAATATGTCGTTCTCGAGAAGCATCCATACTCAAGGATGGATTATCGTGGAGATCCAGATTTGATTTTACCAATTGGAGCACAATGGGTGCTATGGGCAAGTTGTTTGACCAAAGTGTTTTTTTATTTTAGGGTTTGATGATTCCTAAATCACTAATCTAAATGTTGCGATTTGATGTGCCCAAATGGATCTGTAACACCCTCTCAAGGGAAACTCGCATGGCCTTCTACTCATAAAACTTGAGATCTTTGCGAACCATTGTCCTCTAATTTGTAGGCAAGTACACCCGATAGTTGTGAGGTGTATCAGTGTACCCCACAACTATCCCCAACTCTGTTGTTGGCTCAAGCTTCTTTCGTTCATCCTTTATCACATGGCAATATACCGATGAGCCAAAGATCTTGAAGTGACCCACATCTGGTCTCTTATCAGAGAAAGCTTCCTATGGTGTCTTCATCCCAAGAATGCGATGCGAGCTTCTATTCTACAAATAGACTGGTGTGTTGCATGCCTCAGCCCACAAGTGAAGTGGTAGGCCTTGGTCATGCAGCATTTCTCGAGCTACCCCTGTAATAGTAATGTTCTTCCTCTCGGCCGCCCCATTCTGTTGTGGGTTATGAGGTGTCGTCAATTCTCGTTTAATTCCTTCCGCTGCATAGAAGTCCTTAAACTCTTGAGAGACATATTCTCCACCATTGTTGCTTCTCAAGGCCTTGATCTTCTTCCCTGACTCTTTCTCCACCAAAGCTTTGAACTCACAAAACTTTGTGAAGGTTTGGTCTTTCTTCTGCATGAAATAAATCCAACATTACGAGAATAATCATCAATGAAAATCACATAATACCTTTGCTTCGCTATGGATGTCATCGAGAGTGGTCCACACACATAAGTATGAACTCACCCCAAGATAGCCTCTGCTCGACTGTCTCGATCATGAAAGGAAGATTTGGTGTACTTTCCCAAGGTACAACCTTTGCATGTGTCAACTTTCTCAAGTTTACCTTTGGGAAGTCCTATAGATATCTGTTGCATTATCTTCAAAGCCCCATGATGCAAATGGTCCAACTGCCTGTGTCACAACTTACCAATGTCTTGGCTTTGCACCAATTCTGCCTTCGTACTCAATGTTGCACAATCATCTACCTCTAGTTTGTAGAGATTCTTCACCTAAATCCCTATCCTCTTGGTCTGACATGTGGCTATGTGTCTTAGGAACGCCTTTCCTTTACTGAAGACAACATTGTAGCCTTTGTCCTCCAACATCGCAACCGATACCAAGTTCTTCTTCAGTCTAGGCACGTACTTCACATCTGTCAAGGTGATAGGAGCTCCATGCTCCCTCGGAAAAGAAACCATGCCTACTCTTGAAACGCTATACCTTCCGTCATCACCCATCTCTATGCGCATCTTGAGGTATTTCTCCTCCAAGGCACTGAATAAATTTTTATCTCCGGTCATGTGGAATGAGGCTCCACTGTCAAGATACCAGACACAACCCATCATCGATGACACCATGCATGCAATGAGGGTAAAGTCCATTTCGAACTGAGAGGTTAATGCCTCACCTTTCGATCCTTCCGAGGATCCCTTCTTGGACTTCTTCGATGGGTAATTAGTCACATAATGTCCCATCTTGTGACAATTAAAGCATGTTAATTTAGACATGTCACCCTTCTTCCCTCCATGAGAAGAATTCGATTTGAAATGGGAAGCCTTCCCCTTCCCTTTCCTTGCCTTACTTGCTAAGGCCAGATTCTTCATCATCATCCTTGGATGAAGAACCATCTTGTATGCACCTCCTGATCTCCTCTTGCATAAGATCTGACCACAATCATTCCCAATCCGGCAGTTTCTCCCTTCCATTCACAGAGTCTTGGTAGCTATTCCAACTCTTTGGAAGGCTAAGGAGAGTGAGGCTCACCATATCATCATCGACGGTAGTTATTCCCACACTGCCAAGCTCATCTCTACAGGTGGTGAGCTTGTTCAGATATGTGGAAATAGTATCGCCCTTCTCCATCTTGATTCTTCGAAGCTTATCCTTGAG
>APFE031110401.1:62840-80044 GCA_000404065.3 Pinus taeda | reverse complement strand
CATTGTCTTCTAATATAGCCTCCATTCTATCTTTCCATGCTATGTAATTTGAGCTACCTTCCAAGGCATACTCGAGTCTCAAGCCATAGAATGCCATTAGCCAACCTTGAAGTATGATATGAATTCGATTTGCACTTACAACCCCGAACTTCAAACTTCGAATTCTCTTCTCAGTATACTGTTCACAGCTCCGATAACATGTAGATAATTTCTACAAATCCAGCTCTGATACTATGTAGAAAATTTGTTGGTAGGTTAACCCGATAATGCAATATAAATCAAAGCATAATACTATAAGAAACTTCTACTATCAATTTGCAGAAGCTTAAAGATCGTGCTGAACAATAAAACCAGAAGAAGAAGAATCAATCACACAATGCACATGAAAATACTTTGGGGAAAGCCTCAGCTAAAAACCCCACTATCTGTATCATCATACAAGGTGGAAATACATAGGAATTATACAAAGCCTTAGCTCTCACAGCTAGCCAGCTCTCAATACAATCCTCACAGATGCTCACAGGCAATCTTGGCTTCTCTCCAGCCTTCCTCTCTACCCTCCAAGCTCCTATTTCCTTGCCTTGTTCCTTGTGGATGATCAAGCCTCCAAAACTGTGCAATATTCAAGGATGATTGCCTTGACTACATGCATGAGTTTTCTTTATAAGAAAACACATGCAACTGATAGTACATTGTCCTTGACTTTAATCTCAACTGGTTCTTTCTCAGAATAGACATGCATGAGATTCTGATGAGGGAATCCTCAATTAGCTGGAGTAGCACTAGTTGGATGATGCATGCATCAACTGACTGTTAACTCTCTATTAGTTCCTCAAACAATTTGGAACTATTTTAACTAGACTTAACTCAGTAAACTGAGTTAACCAATTACAACTCAAATATAACTCAATATTGTCTCCTTAATTTAAGGGATAACTCTTGCATGACTTCAGAAAGACTTCTAACTTGAATTTCTCCAACTAATTAATTCAAAATGAATTGATTAATTATTTCCAAGTAGCTGTTAAGGCTAAATTCGATTTTAATTCACAATTTAATTCAAGTACAAATTAAATTGGAATATTCTTGTTGCCATATTTCAACATTAAGGGGATGTTCTCTCCAGGAACAAATGGGTGTCAAGTCTCAAAGGCTAGTGAATGCATGGTTTGAACTTGTAAAAATTCATGGTTAAAAGTGACTTATACATGAGTCCAAATGAAGTCGGCTTAAGGCCAAAACAGCATCAAGTCTATAGTAGTGCTAAACGATGCTATAACACTTTGAACTGACTAGGATTCCTTCCTCTGCCTCTCAAAGGACATGCACTTCCTTGTGAACTTTTTTTGCTTCTATTTTGATTATGGTTTTGAGATTGACCCCTGCTCCTTCTTCCTCTATGCTTTGCAAAAAAATCATCTTCCACTTGCTCAGATGGTTGATTTTCTTCAAAAGTTAACAATAATCCACTTAATTAATCAATTTTTATTCTTATTTAAGTCTTTGGAGACCATAATACTAGTGGTCACCATATGAAACTTGGGCAGAAACTTCTTAAAATCTTCTTAACTAGCCTTCTTTCTGGAACATCTTCACCTAATGACCTCATCTAATTAACAAGATCGTTTTTTTTTCTCTTTCTTTTTTAAACATGAATAGATTCATTACTTTTGTAGAAATTCCTTGTAGATTCAAACTGCTAATTGTAATATGCTAAAAAAATAGACTTGAATCTACTCCACTCATCAGCGAAAAGAATTAAATGATTGCAAAATCATGAACCATATAATAGAAAGAATTCAATCATACATAACACAATGATTTCCTTGGGAAAGCCACAACTAAAAACCCTTGTTATCTGTATATTCCATTAGTCATAAAATATGAGAAGATTACAATGTTTTTCTCAAGCTCGAGCAACCTCTGCACTATCTCTATCTATCTCACTACTTCCTAGACAAGCTCAAGCCAATACTTAGCCAAATTCTTGCTTGCCCAAGTCCTTATTTCCTTACGTTGTTCCTTAATGAATTAGCCCATATTTAATTTGGAAATTCCTCAATTATGAATTGCACAATCCTCATAGGCCTTCCTCTGACTCCATGCACCAGCTGTTTAATTTAGATGGTTTTATAACTTATAGTACATTGTCCCTGAACTCCAATATCAACTGGGTCTTTCTCTGATCTGACATGCATGAGTAAATTATGAGTGAATCTTAGTTTACTGGTTTATCATTGTAGGCAACACCACACTACACTTCAGGCCACACCACACTGTACTTCAGGCAACACCCCATTGTACTTCAGGTAGCACTACACTGCACTTTAGGTAGCACCCTACTATACTTCAGGTAGCACCTCACTGTACTTCAGGAAACACCACACTTGACTATAGGCAGCACCCCATTGGAATGCAAACAACACCACACTACTACATCTCCCACTAATTCCTCCATCAGTTGGAACTAGTTTAACTGAATTTAACTCGGTTAGACTGAATTAATTAATTACAACTCAAAATAAACTCAACTAGTGCTCCTAAGTGTAGGAAACACTCTATACGACTCTAGTTAAACCCTCAACTCAAATTAACTGAGCCAACTAAGTCAAATTAACTTAGTTAACTGTTACAAGTTGTCATGAGATGTGGAATTACAATTTTATTCCCAATTTAATTCAAGGAAAAAATTAAATCATGATCTTTCTTGATGCTATTTTTAACGTTTCTTGTTGTTATTTTCGACACTCCCTCTCAACAAGAAAGGGATTCACATCTATCCCAATCCAGTACCTTTGGGTTGTTCTGCATGCAACATCTGCAACTGAAAAGCATCCCAACAAAATAAATTGAATCAATTGTCTGCAACTATCTACTGGGAAAATTGTGTTGTTGTTGACTCTACTATTGAGCCTCTTTCTTTTTTATTATCATTGCTTTGCACTCCTCAGCATCTGACTAACATTGATCCTCCTACTATTGAATATTGTGGGCCCCCATAACAAGGTAATGATCCATGAGACAATCAAACCTCAATGGATCCTACCCAAATTTATGCACTCTTATGACTATTGCTTCACATCACCCCGCCTCTCACCTAGAGGTATGGCTCCATGTGATCCCTCTACCCACTTTGCTCGAATTTTCCCCCTACTAGAGGTCTCTACTCGAGTGGATGTCTCCACTCGACCTCCTCTCTACTTCTCCAATTGTGGATGCTCCAGAACTTGCTGAAGCTGCATGTTCAGAGGTAATTCATGCTCCCTCTCAACCACAAAATCTATAACCTTTTCCTTGCTCCTCAAGTTTTGCATGCATCTTGTACCTCAAGTGCATACAGGTTTTTAACTTGCACACCAATCTGTTTCACTTGTGTTGTGGCAATGTGTCTAGGGAAAAACTTTCCTTTGCTAAATATGACATCGTAGACACAATCTTCCAATAACGCGATGGAAACAAGATTCTTCTTTAGTCCTAAAACATACATCACATCTGTGAGCCTGAGAGGGGAGACATATTCCCTTTGAAAATTAATTGTACTGATACGAGTCGCGTTATACCTCCCATCATCTCCAAACTCGATGTTCTGCTTGATGTCTTTCTCCTCCAAGTCATTGAAGAGATCTCTATTCCCCATCATATGGAACAAGGCACCGCTATCAAGATACCACATGATTCCCATTACAGTGCTTGTCATGCATGTAATGAGAGTAAAATCAAGTTCGAACTGTGAAGCTAGAGCATCACCTACTACTGCTACTGCAGGCTCCTTCTTGCTTGATTTCTACTGTGGACATTTCGTGGCATTGTGCCCAAACTCGTGACAATGAAAACACTTGATGTTGGATAATTCTTTCTTCTTGCCCTCCTCACCTTCGAGCTTCTTTCCCTTGGATTTATTTTCTTTCTTGACTAATGCAAAATCCTCTTCCACTTCTTTGCATGTGGTCTCATCTCTAGTGTTCCATCGAATCTCTTCTTGCACCAAGCCGGACCACAAACGCTCCCACTATGGTAGATTCTCTCTCCCATTTAATGATTCCTTGTAGGTGTGCCATCTCTTGGTAAGGCCTAGAAGTTCTAGGCTCACCATATCGTCTTCAGCAACTATAACACCGACACTTCCAAGCTCATCCCGACATTGGGTGAACTTGGTCAAGTACTTTGGTATTGTGTCACCCTTCTCCATCTTGATTTTTTTGAACTTGTCCTCCAATTCCAACTTCATGTGGTCATTGTTGTTTTGAAACAAGTTTGTCAAGGCCTTCCACTTCGCATATGGACTCTCCTTACAGTGGAGGTTCGAGACAAAATGATATCAAACTCCTTCTAGGATAATCCTTCTTGCCTTTGCAACACATTTTCTCCACTCTATCAGATCCTGAGCATCAACTGCTGGAGGCTTAGGAATATATTTATCTATGAATTCCTTAAGCCTATTGTCTTCCAACACTGCCTCCATCATGTCCTTCCAAGCAATATAGTTCGAACTACTGTCAAGGGAATATTCGAGTCTCAATTAGTAGAACGACATCCTATTGGCTCTGAAGTATGATACTACAAATTTGATTTCTCTTGCAAAAGACAAACTCGTATTCTCCTCTTCTATAGTGATTTCACCTCTGATACCATGTAGAAATTCATTTTAGATTCAAACTACTAATTGTAATATTCTAAAACAATAAAATTGAATCTGCTCTACTCATTAGTGAAAACAATTAAGTAATCATTAAATCACGAAGCATATAAGAGAAATAATTCAATCACACATAACATGATGATTTCCTAGGGAAAGCCACAGCAAAAAACCCTTGTTATCTGTATATTGCATTAGTAAAAAATATGAGAAGATTACAATGCTTTTCTCAAGCCAGAGCAACCTTTGCACTATCTCACTACTTCCTAGACAAGCTCAGGCCAATACTTAGCCAATTTCTTGCTTGCCCAAGTCCCTATTTCCTTGCATTGTTCCTCAAGGAATTAGCCCCTATTTAATTGAGAAATTCCTCAATTATGAATTGTGCAATTCTCATAGGCCTTCCTCTTACTGCATGCACTATCTATTTAATTTAGATGGTTTTACAACTGATAATACATTGTCCCTGAACTCCAATCTCAACTGGATCTTTCTCTGATCTGACATGGATGAGTTAATTATTAGTGAATATTCAATGTACTAGTTGATCACTGTAGGCAACACCACATTTCACTTTAGGAAGCACCACATGGCACTTCGGGTAGCAACCCACTATACTTCAGGCAACACCACATTATTAGACCTCCCACTAATTCCTCCATCATTTGGAACTAGTTAAATTGACTTCGACTCAGTTAGACTGAATTAATTAATTAGAACTCAAAATAAACTCAACTAGTTCTCCTAATTGTACAAGACACTCTACATGACTCTAGTTAGACCCTCAACTCAAATTATCTAGGCCAACTAATTCAAATTAACTTAGTTAACTGTTACAAGTTGTCATGAGATGTGGAATTACAATTTTATTCCCAATTTAATTCAAGGACAAAATTAAATCAGGATCTTTCTTGATGTTATTTTTAACATTTCTTGTTGCTATTTTCAACAGCTTTTCTTGTTGGCATCTTCAAAGTTCCTCCTTAATGTTTGTGATTTAGCTATAGCCACACCTTAATATGTGTTCTTTAATATATCCCATGCTTCTTTGGATGATACTACATCACTTATTCTTGGAAATATAGATTCTTCAACAACACTTCCTATAAGTGAAAGGGCTTAATTATATTTCTTAATAAGTTCCTTAAGATATTTATTTTCATCATCACTTAATGCTTTGAATTTATTAGGAGACAACATCGTGTATCCATTAGTTACAAGTTCCATAAATCTTTAGTGATGAATATAGGTTGCATGTGTTTTCTCCAATAAAAATAGCTTCTGCCAACAAATTTAGGCAACACAATAGTGTTTGTTTCCATGAGAGTAAGAGAGAGACAAAGAGATAAAATGCATAAAGAACACAATGTGTCCCACTTCGAACTATGACAAGAACCAATGTCCCCCAAAAATGGGAGTCAACCATGTAACATACCTCCCTAGGCTCAGGAATATTTTTTATTATATTTTTTTAACTAATAATATATTTAATCAATCAACAACACAAACATGAATTTGCCTTTGACCATTCAGGTTGTTTCAAGTACAAATGCATAACGTTCCATGAAAAGGAACTCAATGTGTAATCACAATGGTGAACACCATTTGAGATGCAACCCAATAGCTCTTATAAATTGCATTTCATTGTTGACCACAAAAATATCCCGACTACTAATTATCTATCTGAGACTACACGTACATTTTGACTTTATCTCCTCATCTCTAGAGGGTTGGAACTTGGAAGCTAGTCCTTACAATACATCCATATAACTTGGTTACTTTTCACATCTTCTATCTTTCTTCTGTAGCAGCCAACCACTAGAGTTTTGGCTCTCAGACACATCAAGGAACCCTATTTCTAATTTTGTTTTGTTGTTGTTTACAGGAAACCCTATTTCTAATTATATTTTATTGTTGTGTAAACATTGTAGCAAAGAGGTGAAATTGTTACAACTGATCTTTTTAAATTGCAATACACACAAATGCATAGGCAAGGAGAACCAATTGTAAATATTAAAATGGTTCATTTTTTGTTCTCAAAATACTCCCCAGGTGTTTTGAGATTCCTCGGAATAAGCAAGAATCAATCAACATGCTATGGGAGAGTTATAGAGACAATCATAAATTACTCTCAAGAGATGTTTTCTTACTCATAAACCATATATCCCATGAGAGTCATGTTCCTAATAGTTAAATCTATGCTTGATGACCCAATGCAATGTCAAATCTTGGAACACTTCCACAATTTAAATCAGACCAATGAAAAGCATTATTCGAGTCTTATCAGTAACTAAAACAAGTGTAGAATTGGCTCCAAATGATATGAAGATTAATACCGACTCCCTACCTATGGAAGTAAGGTCAATGCCAAAATATGATTTGCTTCTTGTTGGTTTAATCCAACATGACAAACCTTTCTAGAGAATATTTCATTCTTGGATGGGCAAAAATAATGATATTCCCAAAATATTTCTCATCCAACACTCCAAGCCTCAAATGTGTAGACATCATGACATCTTTGTTGTTGGCAATCCACATTTCGATCTCTTTTATTACTATTATTATTATTTATTTAGAACATCAACTACATCACACTCCTCATGCATAGTAAGTTGTAAGCTGCACCAAGGATAATCTTGGTGCAATAAACATTGAGTTAGCACCATTAATTTCCAGTAAGATAACTTGAACATGTGAGACACAAAAGAACTTTCCATAGGTTCATCTCATCTATCTTGTAGCCCATTATTTTATTTCATGAGGCTAGTTTGTTTAAATTTGGTTGGATTTCTAGTCTACACCATGTTAACAAAAGAAATTCCTCTAACTCTGCAGGGTTAGCCGCTAACATATTTTGGCCACATTCAATGTCCCATGACCATTTTATGTTCTAGATGATTTCCTAGATGATCTTTCCAATACATATATTATGATATGTTGGATCGTTTCTACTGCCTTCTTCCCATGGATTTTTCCTACAAATGATTCCCAACATGTTGACGTGGATCTTTTTCTGTTACAATTTGGCATAGATCCTATCTACAAGAAATCCAAGATTAGTAATTTGTTATGGGTGTAATCTGGTTGTAATCAAAGCCAATGGAATATAATCAATTGAGTTGGATAATGCAATTGTTGTTTTGGTTGATTACATTGCTATGGCAAATTTAGAATGTTTTTAGGGTGAAAATGAGTTATTTGATGGCTTAGGGTACATGGAACATTACTAACATCACCACAACAAACTACTAGTAGAATACTGGCATTTGTAAGCAACATCCAAAAGGATAGATGTAGAATAAGTTGTTTCAGTCATTCAACCTAAGGTCCAATATTAAATCTAAGGATCTGAGGAGAGACACGCCCTAATCTGCGACAAACAAATTAGCCCATCTATGATTATATCGAGGTTTACATTTTTCTTTAAAAAGTAAAGTGTAAGTTGTGATTGTGGCTATTCCCTAAACATCACTCATGATAGAGTTACTTATGTTGCCCAAAGGAAGCATTCACACTATCTAGGAAAATTAATACCTACAATGCCTATTGTGTGAAACAAGAGATTTCGGTGATGCTTCATACGGTGCAATAGACAAGAGTCTCCAATGGCGAGAAAGTAAGAATGTACCAAGAAATAATCAAGAACTTGTAGATTATAAGTCCATGATAGTAGGTTCATTTATATTTGGAATATTTCCAAGGCATATGAACTAGCCTTGTTTGCGTCATTGTAACTATGGATCTTATTTCTGAAAAGTGTTAACTAAATCATATCATCTTTTACTTGACGTGTAGTCAATTCTTCGTACTTTGCAACATGAGGTGTATTTGATTCTTCGTACTATGCTCTTTCTCAATGTCATATCTACGAAGCAACATTAATTGACAAATTCAAAATTAAATTTCGTATATTTTATTTTAATTGGAGTTTCGCTATGAATTAAATTAAAGGTTTCTTATATTTGAAGTTTAGGGTTTATGCATTAAATTTTATCTGATTAACTTTTTATATTTTTTATTTTAATTTAAACTTAACTAAATTGATTTAATTTATTTATTTTTGTAAGTTTGGCAGGGCTATATCTTCATCTTCATCATGTCCAATATATTACATTGGTCGGGGCAGAGAATTGAACCAATGACTTCAAATCAAATAGTGCCTTAAAAAAGCACTTGATCACTATCTATCCAAGACCTCGTGGACTAAATTGATTTAAATTTAATTCATAGGAATACTTTTCATATTAATTTAATTTAAATCCATATATTTATGGTATAAATAATGAATTTAAATTTAAACTAATTATGCAATATTAATATTTAAATCAATATCAATTAATATTAATATGGATTTGATTTATTAATTTAAATTAATTTGATTATTTATGATTATATAATAATATGGCTTACGAAAATAATTAGTAGAGTATTAATATTTAATATTTTATTCTTATTCTATAAATAAAATTTAATTATATTATTAATATCAAAATAATTTATGCCAATTATTAATATTATGGTTGACCTCCATTATGGCATCACTCTCTAGCGTGACACTCCCGAACCTGCCTCCTCCAAACACACTACTATGTAACTTTGCCTGTAATGCCTCACCCTATATAACCCCTCCCTCATATAATACCTCTGCTCCTTATATATCAGATTGTAATTTTTACACCAAAACTCCATTTTATATGAAGTGAAAATTTTATACATTGGTAGCAGAAGTATTTTTTACAGTACACATATTTTAAAATGCATTCATTGATATCTATTGTGGGAGTGGTTCTCACTAGCAAGGTGAACTATCTTGAATGGTCGTGGAAGATCAAACACACTCTCATTTTTTATGAGTTGTGGAAAGGAGTGTGTGTTGGAGAAGGAGACAAAGAACCAAAAAAGCCTACCTCGGACAAGGAATTTGCAATTTGGGAAAATAAGAACAGCAAGGCTTATGCCTTGATTGTAGCATCAGTAAATGACGAGGTGAGTCGCCATATTTCACCATTTTCAAATGCTTTCGAAGCCTTAAAAAAACTGAAGGAACTCTATGACTCACACTCTGCACTTGAAGTTTTTCAACTCATGATTAAATTGTTTAGCCTTGAATTACAAAATGATAATCCTCTTGCTCGTGCATCAGAAGTAAAATCTATTATGCATGATATCAAAGTCACTAATTTTGAACTGGACATTCCTCTGATAGCTTTTGTCAAGTCACTTTATCCCACTTACTCAAATTATCTTGAGCCATTGAAATCAAATGGAAACCTCAAAGAAATTACCTTTGACTCCCTTGTGAATAAATTTGCAGAGAGAGAGAAAGATTTTGGGAAAAAGACAACTCCTCTGTCTTTTGAAGAGGCTATGTGTCTTGTACATAGAGAGAAGAATCTTGCTCAAGATTCTTCCAGAGGAAGAGGTGGTCGAAGAGGAAGAGGAAGAATAAATTTCAAAGGCAGGGGGCAGATACTCTCAAGGAGAAAAGTCAGATTTGCATTGCATACATTGCAATAGAGATGGATGACATTATCCATCCACATGCAAGTTGCCTTGGGACAGAATTGAGCAGAAAAGAAATCAACCCAAAGGTAAAACTAATGACAAAGAAAAAGGTAAAGCACCTGAATCCACTCACTATGTTGTGGCACATTGTAATATTGGAGTAAATGAAGACTTGTTTAATGCTTCACTTGCTTCTTGTAAAAATGATTGGTTGCTTGATTCAGGAGCAACTTGCCACATGACTTCTAGAAGAGATTTTTTTGAAGAATTTACTAACAATGTTGATGGAGCATTATATTTTGCAGACAAATCAAAACTCAAGCCATTAGGGCTTGGCACAATCAGGCTTAAATTACCTGGTCTTCCAGACTTTCTTTTGCATGATGTTTTATATCTCCCACAGCTGAGGAGAAACTAGTTGTCGTTGGTCCACATCTGCCAGCAAGGACACTCCATTCATATGTTTGATGGCAAGGTTGAGGTGAGAAAAGCATCAGATCACTCACTTGTCATGACAGGCATAGAAGAAGAAAGGCTTCTCAAGCTGCAAGGTATCTCTGCTCGTGCACAAAATTTCTCATACAATTCTCATTATGATGAAGGTACATTTCCATCAAGTTTATTATGGCATGTTATATTTGGACACTTGGACTATGACAACCTTCATTTGTTGAAGAAAAATGGTGTTACCGGTTTTCCTACAATTCCTAGGAAACTTAAGCAATGTGATGCTTGCATTCTAGGAAAGCATAGGAAACAGTCTTTTCATGATTCACATTCCAGAGCACATAGAAAACTTGAACTCGTTCATTCAGATTTATGTGGTCAAATGCCTGTTCCTTCTGCAAATGGAAATAAATATATGATGACATTTATTGATGACTGCACCAGAATGTGTTGGGTTTATTTATTGAAGAACAAATCTAATGCTTTTCAAACATTCAAGAACTTTCATACATGGATTGAAAATGATGCACAATCTCATATCGGCTCTATGCACAATGATAATGGAAAAGAATACACTTCAAATGAATTTGAAAACTATCTTTGCCAACATGGGATCAAACATCAAACAATTGTGCCTTATGATCTCCAACAAAATAGAGTAGTTGAAAGAATGAATAGGACAATCTTAAATATGGTGCACTCCATGATGTTTTTCAAGAATGTCAAATTGATGTTTTCGGTTGATGCAGTTCTATGTATTGTATATGTAAAGAATAGATGTCCATCTAATACTATTAGAAACAAGACTCCTTATGAAATGTGGTATGGCCACATTCCTTTGGTAAAGCATCTCGGGGTCTTTGGTTCCACCTGTTATGCCTTGATACCAAAGCTACATAGAAACAAACTTGGTGCAAGGAGTCGTAAGTGTATCTTCTTGGGGTATTCAAACACCTCCAAGGCATTCCGTCTCTATGATGAAGTTAATCAAAAGTTTGTTGTATCTATAGATGTAATCTTTCTTGAATCTTCCAAAGTTGACAATATTGTTAAGCGACAACTTAATCACTTAGATAGATTCGCAAATGCAAAATCATTTCAAGAATTTGATAATCAGATTCCACATCTTGAAGGGGGGATTCCTATACTGGATCAATCAATAGAATCTTCTTCTGAAGCACTCTCTCCCTGTTGTGGCCACCAACAACCCCCCTCCTTATGAAGTGTTATTGCTAATACTAAATAAGTGGGGACCCTCAGTAAAAATCTAAAAAAATCAATTAGTGCTATATTTTCTTTTTAGATAAAACTTACAACATCATGGACTTAGGAAAATACCTTGAAGAATCTAAAAAAAAACCTAAGTTTCATAATGAAGAAAGTAAAATTCACTCCTTAAGAGATATTGCATCGCACAAAGAATGATAGGGTACCTTCTAATGAGTTAAAATGATGAAAAACGCAAGATTGCGACGCGAAACTTCATCGCATCGCATACGTTAAAAAAGCACTCACATTGAAAAACTCTAAAGTTGCCAATATGCGATATCGCATATCGCACATCGCCAAAACCACATGAATTACACATAAGGATTACAGCGATCTGCGATACTGTGATATTGCGATGTTGCGATAATGCGATATTGCGACACTGCAATGTTGCGATGTTGCGATATTATGATATTGCGACCTTGCGATAGAACAATACGATGAAATTGTGATTTGCGATACAACGATCTGCGATATCGCAAAGCAAAATCGCAGGACCTCTCCATCGCAGTTGGTTTTGGCTCATTATTCGAGAAAACTTTTTCAGCCAAGAGTTGGTCATGCATTTTAATGCGAATTAATGAGTTGTTGCCAGTTGTTAATGAAGTATAGTGTTGTGTTTTTCGAACAATTAGTTCACTTAAGGTGGCATGTTTTGCATATCTGCGGCATTTAAAGTTTTCCTGTCATTATTTTTATCATTACCTCCACCTCAAATGTAAACTGCAGGAAAGAAGGACGAAGCGTTATACAAGGCAATATGCAGAAAATTATGAGGAGGAAAGGCAGCACTCCAATGTCCATTTCGGAAGGCACACCTAATCTACTTAAGGGAGAGAAACAGCCGCAGAACTCTTCTGAAGCATCCATCACAAATTTCTCATGTACAGTCGTGATTGAATGGGTACTGAACGATGCTGATACCAGAAACAGACGGTTTAATTCTCAGGGTCAAGAGCTCACAAAATCACTATTTTTACAAATTTTGAGCTTTATACCAAATGAGAGAAAAAGGCGCAAGAGGCGAAAAACGTATCTGGGAAGCCCGGATCAAGAAACAGAGGCAGTTTCCGATGCGCGATTAGCGCTTAGCTAAGAAAACTTGCTCGAAAAGGAAGGCTCCTAGTTACTCAGTCACCTGCAAGCCCCAAAAATTGCAAGAAAGTAGAGATAGAAACAAACTGGAATCAGAAGACTAAAGGAAAAGCAAAAGCAACCCAAGGGTTAACCAAGTTGAAACGGGATGTTTACCAGGTATACATGGTAATGCCACATAGTTATTAGATGACTCTCAGGTATATCAGCAATTTTACTGAAAAGATAATGCCAGCTCTTGTCGATTCTATTTTCTTAACTCAACCAAAGATGGAAGACAGTCAGCCGACTCCACTCAGGAAAATACTGAATGTTTGCGACATTAAGGAGAAAATTTAGAAATAGTTAGATATTAGATTTAATTTTAGAAATAGTTTTGCTTAGAAAGAGGACGGTCATTTAAACCGAATCCTCAATTTCTGTAAATAAGTTATTTAGTTAGTAGTATTTAAACCCTTCTCATGCATTTAGAGAAGGGTCCAGAAATTTATCAAAAACTTGTCCTCAGAACATGCACTTTTGCACCCTCAGAGGAGGTTTTGGTGAATGAATGGAACAAGGTTTATTTGATATTTGCATTTGATATCTGCTACTGATGTTGCACTTTTGTACTCTTAGTGGATGTTAAATCAAGGAGAGATAAATCAATTGCCGCTTGAAGCTCATGAGCAGGACTAGTTATAAATGGTACTTTTATCTCTTAACCATTTATGCTTATGCGTTAAAGTGATATTCAGTTTTAAGTGTTTATATATTACATCATGGATGTCTGAGTTATCATTTGGCACTTTTGTATGAAGATAACTATTTGTTTATGTTTAGTGTATGAATAGCTTATTTATGCGATAAGTTTTCACAACTGTTTCGTCTAACTTCTTATACAAAGTAGTTCATCTTTATCGAATTATTTTCTTATAATAGCTGAATGATCTTTATTACCAGTTATTGTTTGAAATATTTTTAGATCGCATAGAAGAAAGATCACACCCTGGGTTAGCATAAATTTTGATGTTTTTATGTTTATTAGAATACAACAGCATAACATTAGATTAGAATTAGGATAGAAGTATTCCATTTAGAACAGAAATACCCATCTTTCTCACACACACACACTGAATTGGGAAACTGGTCCTATATCCCCAGTCGGACCCACTATACCAAACGGATAAGGAGCTGCAAACCAAGGTCTGGGCCAGGCGGGTATCCCCCTTGTTGTTGACCCGATTTTCGGGGCCTTCAACACTCCCCCACATGAAACTCCAACCATTGATGATACTTTGACTGATGTGATTGACAGAATTGGGAGACTCAATCTTGATTCAGTCCCAAATCAATGAACCGAGCAGCCTGGACCATCTTAGAAAGGTCCCTCAAAGTGGATGACAAAGACACTTGAAAGTGTTCATCCTGATGAGTTTGGAAAGACAGGAATAAGAAATTCAACAAGGCAAAATGGAGGTGATGTAGATGATTCTGATTCATCTGTTAATATGGATGTTTCTTATGATCGTGAATTGAATTTGTCTACAGATTTTGAACAAACTTCCTTTAAAGAAGGTGCTTCTCATGCTGAATGGAAAGAAGTGATGCAAAAGGAGTATGATGACTTAATAAAGAATGGCACTTGGAAGCTGGTTGATCCTCCATTGGGAACCAAACTAATTGGCTGCAAGTGGGTCTATAAGAACAAGTATAAATTTTATGGCTCACTTGACAAGCACAAAGTCAGGCTTGTGGCAAAAGGTTTTACATAGAATGAAGAGGTCGATTATGAGGAGACTTTTTCCCCCACAACAAAATGGGCTACCATCTAGACACACTTTGCCCTAGTAGCTCAAAACAGTTGGAAAGTCCATCAAATGGATGTAAAAACTGCTTTCTTGAATGGAGATCTAAAAGAGAATGTTGTATGTCTGAGCCTAAAGGATTTGCTGTGAAAGGAAATGAACATAAAGTATGCAAACTTGTGAAATCCTTGTATGGCCTCAAGCAAGCACCGTAAGCCTGGTATGAAAAATTAACTGAGCATCTTTGAAACTCAATTTCAAACATTATGATCTTGATGATGCAACTTTGTTTGTCAAGAAAGTTGGCAAAACAATTGTATATCTTGTGGTATATGTAGATGATCTTTTGATGACAGGGAACAATGACAGCTACATTGCATCCATAAAGAAGGAATTGAGGAAAGGTTTTGAAATGACTGATTTGGGCTATGTTCATTACTATCTTGGTATTGAAGTAACTCAACATCCAAAGTCTATATTCCTTTCTCAAAAGATGTACATTGGAGATCTATTGAACAGGTTTGGCACGACTGAATGCAATCCTCTAACTACTCCAATGGAACAAATCTTAAAGCTCACATCCATTGAAGGAAAAGTATTTGAGGATGCAACAAAGTATAGACGGCTTGTAGGAAGTCTCAACTACTTGACTACTACTAGACCATACATTTTGTTTGTTGTTGGAATCCTCTCCGTGTTTATGCAAAATCCTTGTGAGGGAAATTGGTCTGCTGCAAAAAGAGTTCTAAAGTACTCGAAGGGAACTCAAGACTTTGGACTCAAGTATACACAGGTGGGCGACTTCAACTTGATTGGATACTCTGATTTAGGCTTCGATGGAGACAAAGAAATTGGGGTATCTACTTCTGGTTATGCTATGAGTCTTGAATCAGGAGCTGTCTCCCCGAGATCATGTAAACAATCAGTTCCAACAGATTCCACAACAAAGGCAAAATATGTGGCAGCAACTGAGGCAACAAAAGAAATTGTGTGGCTCAGGAAAATCTTGGAAGATTTGCAGGTAAAACAAGTACATTAGACTCCTCTCATGATTGACAACACCTCTGCAATAAAGTTGGCCAAGAACCCAAAGTTCCATGATCAAATGAAGCACATCAATACAAAATACCATTTGATTCGACATCATGTTGAGGCCAAGACAATCCATCTACGCCATTGTTCTACTAATGAGCAGATTGCAGACATCTTCACCAAAGCGCTTGGAAGAGAAAAGCTTGAAAGATTCAAAACGATGCTTGGACTCACCAACATCCCTTCAGATTAAGGGGGGAATGTTGACAGTTAATCATGGGGATTGGGTGAACAGTTGTAAATAGTGTAAATAATAAATAATAGAAAAGGAAGAGTCATCAGGAGATGAAACCCGAGAGTCACTCCTTCATGTATATAACTATGAACAATCTAAATGAATAAACAAATTTCATTTGAGGAGTTACCTCCTGGCCTGACAGAAATTATGATCTATTTTTCAATCTTTGGTTCAAGTGCCTATGACTCTTCAGATTGATTTTTTTGGCTATTTACTTTAAAATCTCAAATCATACATACCTTTACATTAGCGGGGTAGTGAGGAGACAATTAAATAACCCTTAACTTTAGCTATGCCACTAAATTTTTATGCAATTGAATTTATAACAAAGCTAACCTTACAACAAAGGAGGTAAAGTGTTGTAATATCAACAAGGACAACTCTAAAAAAAGACATATATATTGACATGAGCTCCCCTATATTTTATTAATCCTTCACAACTACCAATTTGTTTCTTTTGCAGTCGTCTAACATTCCACAACTTGCATATTTGTTTATTAGATGTGCGCTGAGACATATTGACTTGCATATTTTTTTCTTGTTAGCATCCTTCAACCAAAAAGATTTGATTATCAATAACCGTACACCTTCACTACGGAATTATTTTTCTTACGAACCACATTTCAACATTTAATTATTTATTATTAATGTGTCCACTTCTTTTCATCTAATTTAACTATATTGAAATTAAATAACAAAAATTATAATAAATTTTAACACCAACCTACCATTATGCATTATCCATATCATTTCCATATATACCTAAAAAGTCAACTATGTCAAAGTTGAAGTAATACATTCTTGTGACCTCTCTTTGGCATAAAAGAGAAGCACTTATATATTTGTAACAATTTTACAAATAAAGATAGCAGTCCATGTATGTGGGGCACATGAGGATCAAAAGGTCTTTATAAGAATAAAGTGAGTTGAAGGTCAACTAACTAACCTAAGACTCTTAACACCTCCGGGGCCACTGCCTCAAAACTTATTATGAAGGTCTTCTCAATATCCTCGATCAACTTGTGACATTGAGAAGCTTAATTGGTTTTATACATATTGGTAATAGAAAAATATTATATATTTTTGTTATTTTGAAAAGTTTAATTAGTATTTATATTGAAATGTTTAATTAGTA
>APFE031110401.1:1255-62421 GCA_000404065.3 Pinus taeda | reverse complement strand
TTTTTTTTCTATTTTTTTGTTTTCTGTTTGTTTGTATTTTTTTTACCAAAGGAAAAAAACACTGGTTATTATTAGTAATATAAAAACCTGTATATGATATCAAGATGTAGTCTTCAACATAGTCCATCAACTAAATACCATATGCATCTAAATGTAAGTAAGCAAATGCATAATAGATATAACCATCAAAACGGAGCACTGCATCAATATGAAAATGCCTCATGTAGTCATGCCTCATGATCTAACATGGGAGGAGCAAGCCTCCATGCTCGATGCAAATCAATAAAACACTAAGTCCTTCACCAATTAAGCCAAGCCCAAATTAGAAGTACTTATGACTGCACATGGGTAAGTAAACTAATAATCATAACAAAAACCATAAGCTAGCGCAATGTCCACAAAGTCTAGATTGTGTATGTGCGACTAGAAGACCTCAACTAGGAAGTGGCATAGGCCCAACTTCCATGGTGGAATTGCTTATCCCCAATGTGATATGCAAGCGACCCTCCAAGTCCGAGATGCACAACTTTGACATGTCATATGTAGTAATGTTGAATTCACAATGGATATACTGAAAATATATGTTGTGAAAGGATCTTTTAAGGTAATCAATGTTCCTGAGCCAACTCTGTAAATGTGGATGGGAAATATAGTATAATTCCAACACATGATTGATTAGTGTTTGTGAGTCCCCATAGATCTGGAGGCTTGACATGTCCAGGAATTTGGAAAACCATAATAACCCCCAAAGTGTAATGGTTTCAGCTCTCATATTGGTGCCCTTCCCCGGGGACCAATGGATCTTATATTATAGTTCATGGTTGATGTGAATCCAGACCCCAGATCAACATGTTCCTCCTTGTTCTGCCCCATCAAAATACCCAACAGGGAAGGAAATATGTGGGGTAGTTCTTCTATATATGATGTCATTATCCACTGCAGTTGTCTACATCAAAGGCCTCAACTAGGAAACAATATTGTTGATAATATTTATGGGTCTCTGGCTCCACCATAACAAGCAAGCATCAATAGAGTTATGTGTCATGTTCATGAAAGAAAATAGGCAAGAGATCCTAGACCATACATGTTGTGCAATTGGGCAAAGTCAATAGAATGTGTACATTGTTCTCCTCCATCAATTTGCATAAAACACTTGCCTAGGTCCATTTATGCCTCTTTTACGCAAATTTTCCCAAGTCAGAGTCTTATTTTTCTATGTCAGCCATGTGTATAATATAATTTTATATGGGACTTGTACCTTCCAATACTTGTTGAACCAACATAGACTCTGGATGTTATGTTCGTTGCTACATATGTATAGGTATGTGTCATTGATATAAATGTATCCTCGGTGTGTGTGTATGTCCCATGCGATTTAATCCCTTTCATTAGCTTTTCATATGCCTGACCTTCATAGTGCATTGACCAGTCTATCCCAACTCCCAACAACTTCCCCATTTAGTCCAATCTCCCCCACCCTTTTCCATATTGGGGTGATACCATCCCATGTTTTGATCACCTGTGCAAGATAGAAAATGCCCCTTGACTTTAGCCCGTGATTTAATGTTTTTGTGTAATGTAATTCAATCTGGTGGCCAAGATACCATATATGCTAATAATGATGTCCTTCCCCATGCCAAAGGTCTAGCAAGCTCACATCATGAACCAAACCTTGATCTTGTTAAAGTTGTTCCAGATGGTGGATCCTTTTGATCTTCCAATTTGGCCATCCCTCGTCTAGTGTCCAATCTTTATGTTATTTAAGTATTTCGATCTAATAATATAGCCCCACAGACACTTCCCAAATAAACCCCTCCATAATGATTTAATTAGGAATGCACACACAAAGAACTTAAGGTTCAGAATCCCCCATCCTCCAAAACACTTGGGAATGGAGAGCTTTTCTAATTTAATGAGATGGAATTTGAAACTTTTACCAGAGCCAACCCATATAAACTTTGCCATAATACCATTTATTTTCCTAATAATCGTGGTAGACA
The DNA here is from genome assembly GCA_000404065.3 of Pinus taeda. NCBI lineage: Eukaryota > Viridiplantae > Streptophyta > Pinopsida > Pinales > Pinaceae > Pinus > Pinus taeda. The sequence continues at coordinate 60,421 of APFE031110401.1, read as the reverse complement.
TACATAAGAGATGTGCCCAGTATACTGCTAATTGTTGCAGGACCGACTGAGTGAGGGTGACCCTGCCTCCAAGTGTAAGATATTGATGTTCCCACCCAGTAATATTTTTTTGAAATCTATCAGCTATCCCAATCCAGTCATTGACTCTATAATCATTTGGCTTAATGTTGAAACCCAAGTATTTTAAACCATAGTAGATTCATTGTGTTTCCACTCCAAAAATATTTGCTATAAATTCTATGTCCTCCTAATGTCCCTCTACAAATAATAACAATGATTTATCTTTATTAATAATGAGACTGGATGCACTACCAAACCTGCAGAAGATGTGTTGGAGCACAGTTCACTTCATCCTAGATAGCATACCAAAAAGTAGAATGTCGTCCATGAAAAAACTGTGTGAGACCTGAATGTCGCGGCCCACTGTGAGTTAATGAAATCTATCCTCTAAACAAGCAATTTTATTTTATGACTGAGGTCGTCCATGATTAGGATAAATAACAAAGGTGATAGTGAGCATCCCTGGTGGAATCCTCTGACAGCACCAAAGAACTTAGTAGGATATCAATTTATTATAATTGCTTATTGAACAAACAAAACACATGCTATCATCCATTCAATGTTATGCATTTCCAATCTAATCCTATGTAGAATGATGTGGAGGAACATCTAGTCTACACAGTCATATGATTTTTGTAGATCCACCTTCATGACAACAAATTTAAATTTCTTAGTGTAAATTGAATGAAGGCATTCTTATGTTGTGGCAACAACATCATGGATCAATCTGTCTTGTACAAAACCATATTGCTTCGAAGTAATGTTGCTGGACATTGTAGACTTAATTCTAAGTGTAATGATCTTAGAAATAAGTTTATATACCAGATTACAAAGTGAAATAGGTATGTAGTATGTGAAGGATCCCACTTTATTGTGTTTTGGGATAAGTTTATGAATGTGGAGTTGATAGTTCTCGAAATATGTCCTCTGATCCTAGATTCTTCAACCATCTGCACCAATTCCAGTCCAATTAGATCAAGAAAATGTAAGAAGAATTCGATTGTCCATCCATCTGGTCTAGGGCATTTATCTTTCGCAAATGATTTTAGGACCGAGTGCACTTCCTCCAGATTTACCGACTTATATAGTTCCTCCTTTTTTGTTTGGTTGAACATGGTAGGATAGGATTCAGACCCCCAAATTTGATCCTCAAGTGGTGATCCTCCATGTGCACTATATGCCTCTTAAAAATGTAATTTCCGCCCTCTGAATCTATGAGAAAGTATGCAACTTGTTACCATGTGATTCTCTTATGCTCCATATGGTGTTGACATTCCTCCTATAATTAGCATACCTGTGGAAAAATTTGGTATTCATATCCCCCTCTTTTAGCCATATTTCCCTACTTTTTAATCGCCATGTGACCACCTAAATATGTATTATCCTTTGTTTCTTTTCCTCCATCTCCTTAATATTAATGAGATCCTGAGAAGGATTCCCAACATCCAAGATCCTACCAAGTTTTTCCAACTCATGTTTGATTTCAATTAATTCCTTTATCATATTCATTTTCCTCTTTCGTACCCATTTTCTTACTTCTGATTTTAAATCATGTAATTTCCCCTGTATGGCCTACATTGGAGAATAGTCTACAGTCCTGTAATGTATCCAAAAATCCCTAATCAGAGTATTGAATTATGGATCCTCTAGCCAAATATGATTGAACTTGAAAGGCATGCCAAGTGGCATCTCAACTCTCCTCCATAATAGTGTGATAGGCAGGTGGTTTGATATATACGACTTCAGGACCTCATATTGTAGGAACCCCATTCTCTCAATCAGGTCTTCATGAACCAAGTATCGATCAAGCTGCTTAGCAATATGTTGTGTACCCTTTCTTCCATTGTGCCAGGTGGGCACAATTTTGTGAGGCCGAATATCTATTAGATTCTTATCACTGAAAGTAGCTTTAAGTTTGTCCAGAAGTGGATCCCTCTTTCGAACAGAACCCCAACATTCATCCATTGTTATAGTGGCTTTAAAATCACCTGCCACAATGAGAGGTCCAATTTTTGGATGTCTGAAGATTATAATATGTCTCATAATTTTTCTTTATCCCTATATGGAGCATATAAATTAAGTATGTGGAGACGACCAGCCAGTCCCCTAAGTCTTCCAGTGAGTAAGATACCAACAAAACATTTGTAAGCTCGGAAAGCCGCCCATCATGGATTCCATAGTGCCGCCAATCTACCAGAAAGACCCTATGAGCCCACAACCATCATGTGCCAGTCCGGGAGCATTTTTCTAAAGTAATCAATTACTCGATAAACAATTGTGATGGACTCCTGAAGAAGTATGATATGGGGATAGATGAAAATAGTTCTATGAGGGAGAGGACTTTTTGCGAGTCCCCCAGACCCTACATATTGAGGAATAGGTAGAGGGTCATGTTGGATGGGGACAGGTGGCATTGCTCTAAGGGCTCGATATTCATATGAGGTATTGATGGGAATATCAATGAGGGAGGAGGAATCATAAAAAGGGATTAATTTAAATTTGGGTCACCTTTTAAAGTGTTTGCTACCCCTCTTTTCTCTGCGTCTAACAGTAATATTTAGAGCTGAGTTGGGTTTGAGAGTAGGAGAGGTCCGAGGGAACTCCCTGTGTATAGACAGGGTTTTCAGGTCCAGTGTCGAATTTACAAGCAAGAATTCAATGTTGTTGTCCATCGATTTCCTGGGGGAAGTAATCGACGACTAGGGGGATGGTGGGGAGCCACGAGGAGGCGTGGTGATAGGATGAGAGGGATTCTCAAGAGTCTGGAGCAGGGAAGAACAAGGTAGGGAAGCCAAATTCTCAGGGGTCATTAAGGAGGCAGTAGGCAGCGGAGGTGAATTTTTGAGAAGCGAAGGTAGGGAAGTGCGTTGGAGTAATTGGGGTTGTTCAAGCAGTGGAGATGAGGTAACCAAATTTGCAGAATCCAAGTTAGTAGAAATAATAGGGGAGGTGCGAGGGGAGGATGGTCCATGATTGGAGGATATGGAAGATGAGAGTTCCTTAGACATTAAACCAGGAGATGTAGGGAAGGTGCAAGGTGAGGTACCTAGGATTTGTTATCAATTTGTGCAAAAATGTCGATTGGGTCCATTGATAGCTCGACCACGATGTTATATATCGACCCGACCAACTCCATAAAGAAAACGAGCCTCACCGCCTCCAGCAACCCTACTCCTGTGTCGCCAAGGGCATTGTGCCATAAGATGACCAGTGCGTTGGCAGATCAAACACTGGAATGGAAAACACCAAAAATCCAACCTTTGATGTATATGAATTTTGTCCCAAACTAGATCTACATGTGTAGGAAGCCCTCCAGGAAAGACACATTCTATCAAAATCGAGGCTAACCTTTTGTCCCTAGCCCCCAAGCACTTCAGATCCACTTATATGAACATACCAATATCATTACCAATGTCAGTAAAAACTCTCCTGGTCGAGAATTCAATGGGAAATGCCAGAAGATTCACCCATATCAGATTGTTGTGAGGGGTGTCCCTAAGCGGATTGAAACCAACATACCAAGGGTGGAGTGACAAAAACCCTCAGCCTCGAACCCATGACATTTTGACGATTTTTTTCAGGTCCTCGTGATCCAAAAAATGGAAGTTGTACTAGGAGTTCATAAGTTTGTTGATCGTGGAAGTGTAACCAAGAATTGTTTTCCACTGCACCAAAATCCATGTACGCATCTCTTCTTCTGCAAGATGATTACCCTGTCCAGTGGTACATCATATCCGAAGCTCAACAATTGCGGCTAAGGAGATGTCTCTATCATGCGATGCCTTCAGCTAGTCTTAGGTGCCCGAGTTGAGTCACGGTGATTCACATCTTGGGACGGAACTGCATGTGAGACACTTGGATGGTCTTCCACATCCAAATGGATGTGATTTTTTTCGTATCAGGTAGGGATGATGCAACATGTCTCTCTGTAGACCAGTGGGTGATCTAGAGGGGAGCGTGATGGTCATTCCATGAAGCTGTCCAAAAGGTCGTAGGATGGCCAGGTGGATGTGCCAAATCAGCCTCAAGGGGTGGCATTGATGAATGCCTAATGTTCCAAGGTATCTGATCTGAATAGATCTGATAGGTCCATAGGCCCCTAGGTGGAATCAAAGGAGTAGAGTGTCCAGTCCGACGCGAAGGGGAAGCGTAGGTAGAAAGGAATAGGTGTCAGAGGTAGGTATGATAAGGAGGCGGATGAGATCCCCAACCCAGACAAATGGATGATGGAGAGGAAAAGTATAAGTTTATAAAATACCTTGGGAAGAAGTTCGTGTGAATTTGGGTCCAATCAAGTGCGAAAATATTCAGCACGTAGCGCCCATGGCGCATATACCCGTATCCACTCCGTCTCCGATTCAGGTCCCAATATGGAAATTAATATATAAATATGGAATAATACCAAAATACCAACCCCCAATCCATTGGATTGTCTGACAAATTGGATGAAAAGACAATGGGTCAGTGGGGAGTAATTACCCCAAGGTGGCGAAATAATATTGCCTTGACAAGAGCACCCAATGACCACCCTAACGTCCAGCCACAATAATTTGAAATGATCGGAAAGTGGTAGAACTCTGATCAAATCCAATACAGTCTACTATAAATCATTTACCACCCCAATAAAACTAGTTGCAGTCTGTGAATGAAGGATCCAGAGGACACCTGTGGTAATTTGTTAGAGTATCATCTCACACAACAACAACAACATCCAAACATGTCGACCATTGATTGCAACATCTTATACCAAAATTTGTGTAGGCTCTAGAAATGGTGAAAGAGTCAATACACTTCCTCCATAGAGTTGTGTAGTTAGTGGTTGCTAGACAGGACCCACGGTCTTATTGCGAAGAAAGGCATGGACTTTTGAGGATGCCAATCCACATAGGCATATGGTCTTTGGTGAAGGGAGTTCAATTGGTCACAAATGATACAGTATAGGATATAGATAGAAATGGAGAAACTGATGAGAATGTGAAATACTTCAGATGTAAGGAAGTTAAACATGATCGGGGAGGATATGGGGTGAAACCACCAGAACACTGGCCAGCCAATAGCCCAGGAAAAGTGCTCAAGTGGGAATAGTATGATGTCCAATACTGAGAAATATCGAGACCCAAAAGTACCACGATTTAAAAACCTCTCTTTCATGTACTAATCATATCCATCAAGAATATTATCATTTTAAACCTTGGAAAACAACTCATGCGACGAGGATAAAAGACATCTGAACCAAAATACCTCAATTGTAAAGAATGTTGCATGGAGTCCTCAGTTTCTTGAAAATCATGCTCATAAAACGCTTTCTACACTGACCAGAAACGATGGATTTCTCGTAGGTGCAAGCTCTGGTGTGTTTGTTGGTAGCTCTCTCACTTTCTTGAATTACTTAACAATACCTACGCTTTAATGTCACGCATTCTATTTAGTTAGAGTGTTTTATGTGTTTAGTTATAGCATTGTCACCTGATTGTTCGATGATGCCATTCTCTGCACCATGAATTAGCCATAAATCCTTGTGTTTATTTAACTGTGTCTTAAGTTTTAAGTGGCTTTACTAGAATTCGTAGCAATGATAGGAAACCTCTTAAGTTTCATGTTAATTATCGTATTCTTGTACATTTAGTACTTAATCATAGACTTTTTTGTAATGGTGGAGGTCCCAAAGCAGGATCTTAGAGGATGTATTTCTTTTAGTTTTGAGATTATAAATTATAAAATATTATGAATTTGCTTAAGTTTTCTCCACATTTCTCTAGAAACATTACAACCTTGAACTTTATATCCTTATAAAATAATTGAAATAACAAGTGTATTAAAGAGACTTTTTATTTTTTCTCAAACTCAAAAATAGTTAATGCATAATTATTCTCAATACCAAAAGATAAGCTTTCCATCCTTTAATAATGTATATTTTTCCTCTAGCCCTAAGTGTTAACTCAATTGGTTGAGGTCACATTGTTAAAGCACCTCGCCATTGGGAGGTCATGGGGTCAATTCTCCTCAATCGCCTCGGGGTTAGGCTCTGATTAGTTTGGCCGACGAGATTTGATCCCTTCAAGTGGATCTGCTCAGATTTTCCTTGCAAAAAAAATTGTATTTTTTTCCTCCTACTTCTTACAAGATTTTCATTAACAATGAAAGAAAAAACTATGACTTGGGAAAATAATAGTTTTCATAAATATAAAACATAAAAACAAGGCCAAAAGAATCATTTAGCAATGAGTATTGTGATTAAGCCAGGTGTCGAGTCATCCTTATCTTTGGTCAATTCCCATCCATTTATAATTGGGATTAGATTAATTGTTATGGATTCCTACCTATCCATGCTTTGTTTAAATTTTAATAGTATTTCTCTTTAAAAACTCACAAGAGTTAAGGTTGGAAACTTATCATTACTAGGAATAGGAAGAAAAGATGTTTTCGAATAAATTTGCCAACTTAATGTTGAGAACAATTAAATCTCTAACAAATAACTAAATCGAGAAAAATACTTATAAATATCTCCTTTTTCACACACAATGCTTCTCCCAACACGTGAAAAATTGGTGTCTAGAGTTGTAAGCCTTTTGTGATTATGGTGCAAGAGGCTATAACACATGTTTCTAAGGCACAACCATATTTTTTGAGCTTGTGCCTTGGCTAGAATTTTGGTGGTTGATATGCTCTTGGGATTTCTAGAGGTTTGGCTACTCTATGGGACCCCATAATAGCTAAGTTTGATGCTAATAAATCATGTGTAGGCATTTATATTTCAGGTCAGATAATGGGTGTTAAAAAAAGGATCCAAATCATTAATTGTTATGCCTCTTATGTGGAGAGATGAAACTTTTGGGATCAAATGAGTCAAAGTGGGATCATTTGGATGAAGGTCTTATCTTGGGTGGCAATTTAAAGCTTGCCTTATCTTCAGGTGAAGTTTGAGGGGTGGTGGGGTAAGTGTAGATCAAACCCTTTGGCAGACTATTTTTTGAAGATTTGTAACTTCAAGTTAAGATATATTCCCCCCTCTCCTATACAACCTACTTGGAAAAATGGTAGGTCAGGGTGAGAAGGCATTGGAAAATGCTTGGATCATTTTCTCATCAAAGAGGAGATTTCAGATGTGTTGGGGAATGTGAGAACTTGGATCCAACAAGTTGGCATCTCGAACATTGCCCCATCTTCTTGCAATGGAAAGATGACCCTGCCTCATTATTCCTACCTTTCAAATTCAATCATGCTTGATTGTTGGATGTGGAATTTTTAGAAGATTGTTAGATCTATTTGGTTGAGCTCAGATAACATGCAACATTTTTCATAGATGGATAGGGTTTGTTGTAGGCTAAAAAGATTGATAGTAGTGGTAAAACGTGGGAAAGATATAAGAAGAAAAAAGCATTATCATGAATTAATAGAGATTTATTACAAACTCATATGTTGGTAGATTCCGATCACCTAGGTTTTCTTTCCAAGAATAACAAAAAATAAATATTTCTTATGGAGAATAGGGAGTGCTACATCCTTCATCTATAAGAGGAGGAATGGTGGTTGAAAAGTAGGGCTATCTGGCTTGTTGTTGGAGAGAATAAAACAAAATTCTTCCATAAGTTTGCTTCTCATAAAAGGAAGGTGAATTCCATTTTTGGATTGAGGGAAGATGTTGGTAACACCTTACAATCATGGGATCAACTACAGAGAGGGGTTGCCTAATATTTTAGCAAACTATATACTTCTAGGGATGATTTGGAGGTGGATGCTCAGTTAAAGTTGTTGGATTCATATACTACTTTTTTTCTCCCACAAAGACACAGATGTTTCATAAAAACCTACTTGTAAGGAGGAAGTGGAATTTCTTTCAAGATCCTTCACTAAGGACAAGAGCCTACGTCTTAATGGTTGGATCATGGATCTTTTCCTTTATTTCTTTAACCTTATGGGGGAGGACCTAGTTAAGATGGTGGAGGGTCTACAGTTCAACAGAGGATTTCAAGGTCCTTGAACTCCACTTTTATAGCCCTCATTCCTAAATCTACAAAGCCTGCCACTTTTTAGGTCTATAGGCCTATTTCTTTTTACAATATTATATATAAGTTGATATCGAAGATTATTGCTCTAATGCTCAGAGATTTTCAAGCACTAATGAGGAAAATAATCCTCAATCTTTCCTTTTTCACTTTTTGACTATAATCCATCCCCTTAGAGAAAGTTTCACAAGGATCACTTATAGATCATAATTCTAATTTATATACTTTGAATGTGGGACCTACTCCTTGTTTAAATGATTGTTGTTAGATTCACCATGTTGCTTATGGCCCCTCAAGGGAGCTTCAATGATAACCGCATCACTTGAGCAAGAAATCATAGTATTCCTTGCTTCTTCTTTATCCTCCAAGTGACTATTCAATTCTATGGCACTTCTAGGCTAAAATTTGTATCCTTCTTTGTAGCTCATATTTTTTTATTTTATACAGTCCAATAATTTTCATTAATTAAGAATAATTTCTCATGTGATTGACATTTTTTGGTTTGAGGTCATGACATTTTTTCCTACTTTGGATGAACCCGTATTTAAGGGAAAAAATAGTAAAGATGCCTTCTTTTTGGTATATCCAACACCAAAAAGTTGAATTCTCATACTCTAAAGTTCGAGTCCATTAAGAATTGCACTTTTGCAATAAAACCATGTTCAAAAGATCTTGGTTGAGATCAATATCAACACAAATTTATGCACATGTGAAGAGTCTCCCCTCAACCCATTCAGGGTCTTTAATTATTTTCCCAAGGTATTCTCAATATATTTAAACACTTGTAAATGTTAAAAGTGTGTTATAAATTTGGGAGGTGAAACAAAATTGATTTTTTGGTGACATACATAATATTTAGGTCAAATTGTAGAACTACGGGGTAATGAAAATAACACTTTTCCCTAAAACCATGGACACTCAATTTTTTTTTATAATTAGTAGGATTGGGACACTAAACAATAAATAATCCTTTGGAGTAGAGATATACCTCACATTTTATTTTACTTTTTTAATCCAATCAAATAAACCCACTTGTCAATTGTGATTTAAGAGGTCAAAAACCATTGAATATGCAAATTATTGTAACAAATTCATTAAAAGGGAGAATATTTGTGACCTCTGGCATAGTGTTCTCTGGTGTTGATACCTCTTAATATTTCTCCACTATATATGGGCTAGGAATGTTTAAAGCAACTAAGTTAGAGAGTTTGTTTTTGATTGATCCCTTGAATGAAACCTACTTTGAAGAAGAAGGCACTCCAATGCCCACTACTCCTCCACGAATGTGTAGTACCAAAACGAAAGTTAAGTCTTCACATATATTATAGTAAAACAACAAAGAAATGTTATCAAGATGTTTAATGTAGAAATGAAGATGTTATTAATTTGAAGGAATCCTTCTCATGAGCTCGATTTTGTGCTTTGTATCTATCACATAATCGATGAAGTTCACCCATGAGTTTAATGTTTACATAATGAAAGACTTGACCATAATCCAAAAATTGGTGTTGATAATAGAGCTCTCTTGGATTAAGGACTCCTCATATTGTCATTGAGGACAAGTGTTTAAAAAAATATTTCTTGTGCAAACATTTATTTGGACACTTAGTAAGCAACAATTCCTTCAAACACTCAGAATGCATTAGTTGGTACTCTCAAAGCCAATTCAAAATACCAACATAACTCTAGAGTTTATTGTAAAAGGACTCATACATCCAACATAGCAGTAGAACCTACATTCTTCTCAATGTCCATTGCTTGTCTCCAACTCTTAGCAATCAATTAAGTCGAATCTATGACAAATAGATGGAACAATTTCATTATAATCATTGCCAGTAACCAAGACAATGATTTGAAGAGAAAAATTAAAACCCTTAAATTAGTAGAAGATGGTGACTCCTTCTCTACAAGAATCTATTTTTTTTGTTGAGAAATAATCACCCTCTAGAGCCTTCATCGCTAGTTTGGTCACTTCCATAACCTTGTTGAGTGCCATCAACACTTCAATTTGAATGATTTTGTTGTGTGGTCTGACTATGATTATGGAGAGAGTTGTAGAAGGGACGTGGAAATACACCATTAGGTTTTGTTGAAGGACAAGGACGAATCCCACTCATTCAATGCACACTTGAAAAAAAGTGATTCAATAACCCTTTTTCCATGAAAAAACCATATATTTGTATAAATAACAACACACTTTGACTTAGCCTTTAAGCTCAGAGCATGGTCATGACTATCATAACTACCTATGGATTGAGAAACAAAAAAAACTATTCAAGTAATTGATTTCTAGATATTATATTTGTATTGTTCACTTTACAACCCAATGCCAACTAACTTCTTACAATGTTACATAATAGAAAGTGCAACTAAAACATACTTTTTACATCTCCAAAAACAACACTCACACATAAAAAACAAAGAACTTAAGAAATATAAAAATGGGTTAGTAATAAAAATATCCAAAGAGTTGTTGTCCCTTGTTTCTTGAACTTTAAGTGAACCTTCCTCCATAACAATTGGCTCTTTTTGAGAGATGATCAGTTGTGTGGTGAAGTTCTCTATAGAGGTGAACAAAGGAAATCTTCTCAAAGTGTGTTCTTAAAGCAATGATCCTTTCTATGTGTTAGGTCCTTATAATACAGGTGTGGCCCCTGATTGTTATTGTTAGTGTAGCCCCCTATTGTTATTTTTGTGCCCATGTAGCCCCCATATTATTATTTTTGTGCCCCACAGAAGCCCACTATTGTTATTATTGTACCCTTACGTTATTATTGTTATGTAGGCTATGATTATAGTGTGACCCCTTAGACTCCTATATATACCAAGGAGGTCTTGTCATTTGTATCATCTAATAAGTGTTCATTTATGTGATGTAAATGAGGTTTCCCCCTCGAAGAGGCTAATTTTAAAGTCGTCGATCTATATTTTCTTATGTTATGTGATCGGTTGCATAACACCGTGATAGGTTCCAACACTAAGGAGGTGACATGGATTTTTCCAGTTACCCAATCTATATAGAGTTTTGAATCCCCTATATATATACAATTCTAACTTGTTTATCAACAATAAATATAAGTAAGTCCCACAAGCATATAGTTCAACTTTATTATTAGACCCATGTCCAACTTTGAACTATAAAGATAAGTAATGTAATTTTTTTCAAACAAATGATTTCCCCCACTCCAGAAACACTTGGAACACCCTAACAAGTGCCATAAAAAAACCTAAGGATTATTAAAGTCAATACAAGGTTCATATAAATTTCTCGAAATTTATCCCTTCCCACGTAGCCTCAATGAAAGGACAATGAAGAAAAATATGATGTACAATTTCACAATCATTTTTTCATAAATAACACTAACCAAGACTAGGCCAATTCCTTTTTTATCCATTATACTAAGTTAGCATCTTATTTGCCAACATAATTGAAACAAAAATTATAATTTTAGGAGGATAACCCAACTTCCATGCTACTTTCCACCACCACTTCATTTCTTCTCCCTAATTTTTAGTAATTCCAATAGTATAACCAATCTTGTCAATGAGCACTCTAGTGGTAGTGTTCATTGATGAAGATAATCCATCATCCCCATCTTCAATATACATGGCACTATGTTTTAACGAGTTTGTGTAATGTGATCATTCAACATCAAGTTCATCCCTTAATTTCAATTCCACAAGATTTTCATCATTGAATCCAAGTTTCAAGAACCATAAAAGTTGTAATGTATTTTCATCTTATTATCCCATTTTCATGTAAGCAAAAGCATGAGGCTTTTAAGAGCCTAAAGTTCCCACAGTAACCTATTCAAGGGTCTTCACCAATGACCAACTTGTTCTCTTTCCTTAGCTTCAAAGCAACCCAATTTCCAATGATATCCAAAGCCTTCGTGGACCCTTTCCAAACATTGGAAGCTCCTTTTCAAAGAATTTTTGTCTTGCTTAATCCTACCTTCTAACTCCTTATAGTCAAGGTATTTTAACTCCTTATAATCAATGTAATTTGTCTTCATAGCCTTCCCTTGTAGGCCTTTGTTGAACAAAATTCTCCACATTTTTTTTGCTTCTAAGGCCTCACTAAAAGAATAAACAGTTTTGAAACCCTCTCTACCAAGCTCCTTAGGATTGGCAATCCTAGTCCATGTTATTTCCTCCAATATTTTTCTTGACCAGATGAAAATATATATATAATTTTATTTTTTTTGTCTAAAATCCCTTTAGTGATATGAGTAATAGATAACCAATATGCAATGATGCTTTATAAAACCAATTTTACCAGTACCAACCTGCTTCCATGAGAGAACCGCCTATGACATCATCAATAAATTATATCTCTAATCTCCTTTACTAGACATATTCAATCAACATACTTATAGCCATTTGGTTTTAGATGGAAGCCTAGGTATTTCAGTCCCCTGTCCAGAGACTCCAAACTCAAAGGAACGTGTTATGCCAGTCTTATTTTAAATGAATCACTCAAACCATTTACTAAGGGAGATGACATGCATAGATTAATTTCCATTTCGGTAGCTTTACAAAACACATATAATATGCATTTAAAGGCCACAATTCCCTAAATTTTCCTCTCGTAAATAATAGGATGTCATCAACAGACAACAAATTTGATAGTGTTATAGTACTTTCTATGTTGATACACATGAGAGTTCCTACACTTCTAGCTTCAAATATTAACTTGCTTAGACCCTTTACAACTAAAAGAAACAAGAACGCAGATGAAGGGCACCCTTTCCTCAAGCCCTTGGATGCTTTTAAAAAACTCGATGGTGAAGCATTGATCTCGACAATAAATAGATTGGAGATTTAAGCCAATTTGTAAGAGAACTAGCCTAGCAACACTCAATCAAATTTATAATAAGCTTTTGAGAGGTTAATTTTCATCAACACTAGTTACTAATTTCCCACCTTTTATTGAGTGAAAACCTTTGTTGGACAATGATTAATGCATCGTGAGTTTTCTTATTAAAGAGGAAGCCAAATTGCTTCTTTGAAATAGCCATGAAAAGGGATTGCTTTATTATGTTTGTAATTAACTTCAAGGTGATCTTGTAGACAAGGTTGCAGAGGGATATTGGGCTAAAGTCCTAAAAAGTATAGGGGTCATTATTTTTGGGTATTTAAGGCTATGGACATAGCATTTTCAACATTCAATATCCTTCCTAACCTTCTCAATTTGTCAATTACATGAAGGAGATCTTTCTTTGAAGTTTCACGAAACCTTAGATATAATTCCATCATCTAACCATCAAACCCTGAAATTTTTACCTTCTTGAGAGATCCCAAAAAGTATTTCAGTTCTTCTATAGTAACCTTAACCTCCATGATAATATTCATTTAGACATAAAAAAAACCTAGGAAATGTTGATGAACTATGCATCTTAAAAATGATAAAAGTCAATAAGTACAGTCCACTTCGAGTGGGAAACCTCCTTTTACAATGAATACAATGTATAAGACAAACTATGATGATCCTCAGACTAGGTCTCCTTAATATATATATATATATATAAAGGTGAAAAAGGGCACGATTATAATAAAATAGGACCATGAAAGGTTATAGCCTACATAATGATATAACAATAGAAATGCAAAAACTCAATCTAAGGCTTAATAAGGGGTTTTAGGGTTAACATGGGATTTATATAGGGCTTAACACACCCCTCCCTTTTAAACAATTGTTGTCTTCAACACTTGTCTATCTACAAGTGTTCTTGCATGAAAAATTCATCTTCCCATGTCGCCTCTTCTACTAGTGGTTCTTCCATTTGATGAGGTACTCGGTAATTGCTCAAATTCTCAACCACTTAATCCTTGTTTCCATGATTGTTTTCGGTTCTAATAGGATATTCCCTTCTTCATTAATCTCTCATTAAATAGTTTAGAATGGGATCTTATCACCAATTACCTTCTTTGAGCAAGAAACATGGAAGACTAGATGTACATGTGGAGATGGAGGCAACTCCAATTTCTAAGCCATACTTTCAATCATTTACAACACCATATAGGGGCATCAATAACTCAGTGTTAATTCATTGTCCTCCTTTCGTTTTTTTAGGAACATCATTTTTTTTATAGTCATAGTCTCACAAATATCCAATACCCTACTTCAAATTCACTCTCATTACAATGTTGATATGCTTGTTGTTTCATCCTATTTTGTGCTATAGCCAAGTTGTCCTTCAATGGTTTGAGAACGTCTTATTGGTGTTGTATATGGTCCTCTATTTCTTGGGCCTTTATAGTCCCCTTCAAGGGTGGTGTAATGGATGGAGAATGATGTCCATAAATTGCCATAGATGGTACCTTTTTTGATGAAGTATGGAAGGATGTGTTGTGCCACCATTTTTCTAAGGGCAGCCATTTGACTCATTGTGTTTGTTTATTAGATGCAAAGTAACGTAGATATCCTTCTAAGCATTTATTCACAATCTCAAATTTCCCATCAAATTGAGGATGCTAAGATGAGTTGTGAGCCAATTGAGTACCCAAACAAGAAAATAATTAATTGAAAATTTTGTCAATGAAAATTATATGTCTATCACTTATAATAATCTTTGTTATTCCATGCAGCTTTTGGACTATTTTGATATATGATTTTGCCATTGTACTTGCTTTAAAAGGATGAGAAAAAGAGCAAAAATGGGCATATTTTGTCATTCGATCTATCATTGTCATAATGACACTCTTTCCTTCCAATTTAGGTAAACTTGTAATAAAATCCATTGAAACTTCTTCTGAATATTGGCTTTCTTTGGTTAATGGTTGAAGGAGCCTTGGGGTCTTGATTGTCTCTCCCATATATTATTGGCATACCATACATTCAACCACAAAATTTTACACACCTACTTTAACACCTTCCCAAAAAAAATTCTTGATCCTATGGTATGTCTTCATGAATTCTAAATGTCCTCGTATAGGAAAAGAGTGTAATTTTGAAAGGACCTTGTATTTGAGTTTATAATTCTTACATAAGTATAATCAATCTTGATTCCACAACAAATCATTCTTCCACATAAATTTGTCTACTGCATCAAGGTCCTCTTGTAGTTGTTGAATGCTCTTGCATGCCTTCTCATATTGCTTCCATTATATCCTTGCTTCTCCCACCTAGTTAGAATGTGAAATGGAAATAGTGCATGATAAACCATTTGTGTCCTCCTCTTTCCTTGAGACTGCATCTCCCACGATATTTTGTCTTCCCATTTTGTAGACAGTTTCAAAGTCATAACTCAACATCTTTATAACCCATTTTTGTTGCTCTTCTAAAGATAGTATTTGTTCTAAGAATACTTCAAATTATCATGGTCTATTTTTACTTTGAAGTGTCTTCTTGTTAGGTATGGATGCCATTTGTTAATTGCATGTAGTGTGCCTAACATTTATTTTTCATATATAGGTCAAACTAAGCTTTTTCCTTTAATTTCATTGCTTTTAGAGGCAAAGGGTCTTCCTTCTTGCATCAAAACTACACCAATGGCATGGCCTGGGGCATCACACTCCACAATGAAGGTTTTTTATGAAGTCAGGTATCGTTAGGATAAGAGTTGTACATATAGCCTCTTTAAGTTTCTCAACAGCTTTGGTTACTTCTTTAGTCCAAGAAAATGCTTCCACCTTCAATAGTTTTGTTAGAGGTGTTGTTATTTTACCACAATTATTGACAAACTTGCCATAAATATCATGTCAATATTAAGAATCCTCTAAGTTTCTTCAAGGTCATAGGGATCGAATATTCCCTCGGCACTTTAGTTTTGTTAGGATCCACTTTGACACCTTCAAGGGATAAAATATGACCCAAATATTTCACTTCTTGAACCCCAAAGGTACACTTGTAAGGCTTTGCATATTGTTGTTTCTCTTTCAATAGTGTTAAGATCCTGTCAACATGTCGTACATGTTCTTCCCAAAATTTGTTGCAGCTTCACATGTCATCAAAAAATACTAACACTATTTTTCTAAGGGTTTGAAATTAAAAATCATCAAGCTTTGAAATGTTGAAGGTGCATTTGTAAATCCAAATGGCATAACCAACAAACTCATAATGACCTTGATGTGTTCTAAAGGTTATTTTGGGAATTTCTTCTTGAACCACTATGATATGATGATATTTATAAAGGAGATTCAACCTAGTAAAGTAAATGGCTCCATGGTATTCATCCAACAATTCATTAATCACGTCGTAAGGCGTTCCCTCTGAGAATGACATCCCTAAATGCCACCTTGCACCATTCTCCATCGTGAGATTTATTGTTAGACGATTAAAGCATTCGTAGCCATCGGATGATGTCATAACCGTCTCTCTAACTGGATGGATGATTTTCCCTGACGAACCGTCTCGTAGTTAATTAAAGGGCATGGTGTATACTTGTTATGAAACTACCTTAATTGTTTCTTCCCTTCTCAAAACGCTAATGCAATCAATCTTCATCCTATACGTCTTGCAACTCCCGTCGATTTACTATTCTTTGTATCTGTCTTGCAACTCCCGTCGATTTACTATTCTCTGTATCTATACACTGACGCGTTTGCTTCATTCTATCCACTAAAATATATTCTACATAAACCGTTTAGTTCATTCAATATATCGTCTTCTTATATAATAAATACTTGATGGTCCAAACGTAAGGATAATTGATTATTTCAACGTGATTACAGGGACCAACACTTGAGGATTGAAATATAAATCAGTTGGAGGATTGAAAAATAAATCAGTCTGACTCAACCCATATCTTCTTGTATTGCAAGATGGCATCACGGAGCCCATAAATCTATTCAAGGATGAACTTTAGTCGTAGGACTCTAGTTGTTGAATGTCATTTCATTTTGTCATCATTCATTTTGTCAGGTAGGAGAGAGCCTCGAAATCATGTTGTATTGTTTTTTATGCCACATATTTTGACTTTTAGACAGGTTGTTTTGTAAAAATAATATTTTAACTTCGAAACTAGGTTTTAAATTTTCGAAAGTTTTAAAAAATATTTATAATAATTATTTTATTCTTATTTATAATTATATTTATTATTCCCTGCCACATCAAAAAAATATGATGTTGACTTTAATTTTTAAAATTTACCAAAAATTAATGATTTTTAATCTAATGCATACTTTTGAAAATATATATATATATATATATAATATATATATATATATATATATATTTCAATTTATTGGCTCACCTCTTATTTTACAATGATTACATTGTACCACAAAATCTATAATTTATTGTACCATAAAATATTTTGTTGTACCATTATAATTAATAAAAAACAATAATTTTAAACATTTGTAAAGTAAAAACATTGACTCAGCAACGAAAATTGGATGAGACATTCACATGGGAAGGCATTAATTCACCGTTGCAATGTCAACAAAAATTTATGAGAACTTCGAGCCCTCCTTTTCATTTCATTATTGTTGAAGGCATTATATCGCTTTAGCCTATACTTCAATACCACACACTATACAACTTAATGTGATTTATAATCCTGCCCCACTCGTTTATAACATTAGGGGCCTCTCGATTATTTCACTTTTGAATAATCTAGAAATTTTCTATTGTATACATATGTCAATGATAAATATTAGTATGGAGCTCTGAGAAATGGTGATTAGGGTTTAAACATGCCCTCCCTGGACTTTGAATCCCCTGCCACGACAGGCCTGCAAAGTTCAGACCTCTGTTAACTAAATCAGACACGACCGCAGCTGACAGATCGTAAGGAATCGGCAGTAAGCAGAATGTCGCCCTCCCAGGGGGGGGACGAAGCGCCTCCCCCACAACACGACGGTCAAAAGCAGAAAGGCGCAGCTACAGCGAATGAGACGGACCAAAATAGCAGCCAAAAGGAAAACAATCAACAAAGAAATGACGAATCGACTCAGAAGGAAGCAAATACGGCCAGATCATCCACATGCAGACCAGTAGCTACTGACAGACCCAAGGTGGAATTCCCCAGTCATAGAATCAATGCCAGAATATAATATATGAAGGACCATGCTCTGATCGGCAAATTTATCGGTATATGACCAACAGAGAAAGCACTCAGAAGCTGGATAAACACAAAATGGAATCCAAAGGGCCACATTATCCTGCACCTAGGACCTAAAGGGTTTTTTACATCAGTCTTTAACTTCCTGGAAGATAAAAACATGATTCTAGATGGAGGGCCTTATTTATTTAACTCTGCAGGACTTTTTCTCAAAGCATGGGTTGAAAGATTTAACTCGGACAAGGAAGATCTCAGTTATGCTCCAGTCTGGATCAGGCTATATTCGCTACCATGGGAATATTGGGAAGAAAGCTCACTACAAGAAATAGGAAATACACTGGGCGAGTTCGTCAAGGTTGCTGAGGATACAAAGCTCTGCAGATACACTTCATATGACCACATCTGCGTCTATATGGATCTCAAACAATCTATGCCAGATACGGTAAGTCTCTTGCATGAAGATGTTGAATAGATCCAACTGATAGATTATGAACATGTTCCGTTTAGGTGTAGGAAATGCCATAATCTTGGGCACCTTTTCAGAGACTGTCCCCTAAACAAGAAAATAACCACTGGCACAAATGCAGATAACCAGGAACCTGATTGTTTTACAAAAGTTGTCAATCTTCGAAGAGGTAACAAAAAACCCACTACCAATGGTAAAATAGATCAGGCCAACAAAGCTAAACCCTCAAAACCTAATAGCTTCGAGATCCTCGCCAATCTGGATATGCAAGACCCAGCTCAAGAAATGCAAAAGGTCAAAGACTTGATCCAAGAATTACCAGCGGGTCCTTCGCAACAACCAAAGGATTCTCAATCCAACAAAATGCTCAACATCTCTCAATCCGATCCGCAAGCAGGGGTTTCTCAAGAAATGGAAATGGATACCCCAGAATCAAGCTCCAAGGCACTGAAGGAGACAGAGGAAGTCTTACCAGAGATCCAGATGATGGAAGAAGATCCTGAGAACATTGATATAGGAGAACTGGACATTCTTAGTCTGGAACTAGCATGCAAGACTGGCAACTTTGACAAAATTCCAGACAGGCAAGTGGACAAACTGGTAGAGGTCTTAAAGAAAGTGCACAAGAAACACTCTCTAGGGGTTCAAATTGGTAACCCATGGGATGGCAAGTTCATCACAAAAGACAGTAAGAAAAGGGGAAGAAAAACAACCTTAGAAAGGACCATCAAGATAGGCGAAGTGCTAGTGGAGTCAGGCCGATATGCGAAGCTGACCAAGTACTTTAACATCCATCCTAATCCTTCTTAATGAAGTTGATATCCTGGAATATAAGAGGGCTCAACAGCCCCAGGAAAGGAAGACTCTTAAAAAACATGCTTATGCAGGAAAAACCCAATATTCTTTTTGTGCAAGAAACCAAATGCAGTATGTCAATTTTGGAAAAGATAGCAGCAAAAGTTTGGCCCGGAGGGCAAGTCACAGCAGTTGATGCTCAAAGGGCCTCTGGGGGCTTAGCAGTTCTTTGGGATGCAAGAGTAATACAGCTTAGTAACATACATGCAAACAAGAACTTTATTCAGGCAATCTTCCATTTAATTGGAACCAACATTCATGGTCATCTCACTAATGTTTACTTCCCACAGGATACAAATTTGAAAGCAGAGATTCTGGAACACCTCTGTACACTCAACTCTAACAGATACCACCCTCTTTGGATAGCAGGAGGAGACTTCAACATGATTGCAAGAATGGAGGAAAAGCAGGGCGGCAGAGACAATGGAATCAGAGATGGAAACTTACTCAAAAATTTCATCCAGTCAAATTGGCTAATAGATCTCCCATCAAATAATGGTCTATTCACTTGGACCAACAAAAGAGAAGGAGCACAGCATATAGCCTCAAGGTTAGACCGTTTCTTAGTCTCGGATAATGCGCCTTACTTAGGAGGAGCTCTTATAGCCTCCATACTGCCAATATCAAGATCAGATCACTGGCCTATCGCACTCCAATGGCATCGGCCAGGTAATAATACTAAACGCCCTTTCCGTTTTGAGACTTTCTGGCTAACTCATCCAGAATTTAATGAATTTGTTAGACAAACCTGGCTCAAATTCAATCCCATAGGGGGATCCAAAATGGCCATCTTCCAAAAAAAATTGAAATTCCTCAAAAGAGAAATCAAACATTGGAATCATACCACCTTTGGAAACATTTTCAAAGTTCAGGCCGTTCTTAATTAGGAAATGAAGCTAACTCAGCAAAGGATCATCAAGGAAGGACGACCTGAGGAACTAGCAAAACAGGAACAAGTTATCGAAGATCAACTTCTCAACAGAGCTCAACAAGAGGAGATTCTATGGAGACAGAAATCACGAATCAGATGGCTTAAGGATGGCGAAAAGAACACAAAGTTCTTTCACAAAACTATGGTGCAACGCAAAACGCACAATCTCATCTCCCATATTCAAAACGATCAAGGAGAAAGAATTGAGACGCATGAAGGCATTGAAGAGAATTTTCTCAGATACTTCAAGAAGGTCCACCAAGAACCCAGTACTGACAGACTTCCAGCAATAGAGAAAATACTACAACATATACCCAAATTGATAACCGAAGAGCATAATCTCCTTCTCCTCCAACCAATCCAGTTTCACGAAGTGGATAGCGCTGTCAAGCAATTAAAAGCAGGAAAAGCACCAGGCCCTGATGGATTTACCTCAGATTTCTTTCACCATTTCTGGGATCTCATTCAAATAGAAGTATGGCAACTGGTTGAAGAATCTCGTGCATTAAGATGGATGTGCCCCTTTATGCCACATTTATGGCTCTTATCCCCAAGATAGAGGAAGCCAATACGCCTGATAAGTATCGACCGATAGCTCTTTGCAACATCATATACAAAATTGTTTCAAAAGTTATTGCTACTCGGCTGAAACCTCTGCTCCCTCTTATTATTTCGCCAGAGCAATCCTGTTATGTGGAAGGTCGTCAGATCATGGATGGAATTATTCTCACCCATGAAATAATTCACTCTCTGAAGCAAACTAAAAAGCCAGGTATGTTGTTAAAAATAGATCTATCCAAAGCTTTTGACAGTATCAGTTGGCAGTATATTCAAAAAATTCTTAATGCTTTTGGCTTCGATCCTTCATGGACCAGATGGATCCTCAGCCTTCTGACTTCTTCTTTCTTCTTTGTACTCATCAATGGCATCCCCTCTGATACGTTTCGTCCTTCTAGAGGAATTAGGCAAGGGGATCCACTCTCACCGTTCCTTTTTGTTATAATTGCCGAAGGATTGGGCCGCAATATTAAGTCTGCTATTGCCTCCCGTTGTCTTAAAGGTCTCTCTTTCAATAATTCCCCCTCCTTCTCCCATCAACAATTTGTGGACGACAATATGCTTTTTGGGCACCCATCAGTCCAAGAAGCTCGCCTTTTCAAAGATATCCTGTCTACTTTCTCGGATGCTTCTGGAGCCCTTATCAATCGGGTTAAATCCCAAATTTTCTTCTTTAACACTCCTGTGTCTACTCAAAGATCGATTGCCCGTATTTTAGGATTCACTATAGCCAGCCTCCCTTCCAAATATTTAGGCGCTCCCATGATAGCCTCGGCCCTCAAGCACTCCTCATGGAGAGACCTTCTAGAAAAACTCGAAGCCAAACTCTTCTTATGGACTCACAGATCTCTGAATATGGCCAGTAGAGTAGTTCTCATCAAAGCCATTCTCCAATCCATGCCTCTTTACCTATTCTCCCTTTTGGCGGCGCCTAAATGGGTTCTCAAGGCTATAAAGAATCTACAACGCAACTTTCTATGGGGTAGCTCGGGCCATAACAGAAAATGGGCTCTTGTTAAATGGGAAAAAGTATGTCTTCCTAAAAAAGCCGGGGGTAGTGGGATAAGAGACCCTGAGCACAGCAACAAAGTAATGGGCACCAAATTATGGTGGCGATGGTTAGCTCATCCAAATACTCCCTGGGCCTCTCTATGGACGACAAAATATGCAAGCAACAGCCCTATTGAAGACAGAATCCGTATGTCGGAACTCAGCACTGGATCTACAATTTGGAATTCAGCCATCCAACACAGGAACCTTATACAACAACACAGCTTCTGGGAAATCAAAAGCGGAGACTCAGCAAGATTTTGGGATGACTCTTGGCAGCAACTCCCAAAGATCAAGGATATTTTGCATGATCTCCCTCTACCACTGCAAAGAACCCATCCCCCAGTAACAGTCAATCAATTTTGGAGTTCATCAACCACCCAAAAATACAGGAAATGGAAAAAGACCGATCAAATCATAAGGGAGGAAGGATACGAGATAACCCAACAATCTCTCTCTGATGAACTAAAAAAGAGGCAAATTCCCATAGCAATAGGAGCGGATATACTAAGATGGGGATATGAAGAAAGAGGAACATTCACCACCAGGGAGGCTTATAATATCATTACTAAAGACAAGATCATAAAAGATAATTTATGGGACCAGATTTGGAGCTCCTCAATCTGGCCAAAGGTTTCCACCTTCTTATGGCTACTCTCTCATAACAGAATTCTCACATGGGATAACCTCCGGAAAAGAAATTTCTTAGGCCCTTCTATTTGTCCAAACTGCAAACAAGAAGAAGAAACAGCTACTCATCTATTGCAAACATGCCACTTGGGCAGGAAATTATGGGAAAAAGCCATCTTTCGGTGCCAAAAAGAAAGCCAGGTACAAGGAGATCTCAAAGCCACACTATGCAACTGGAAGCACTCACCTTATCAGAGCAGGCTTCTCAACTCGCTTTGGCAGCTCATACCGGGTCTCCTAATGTGGAACATCTGGAAGGAGAGGAACATAAGACTATTCAAAAATCAAACCCAAACACTGGAGCAGATATGGACTATATTGCACAGAAACATCAAGGAATCTCTTGCCATCCAAGATTCGTCATCAGAAGACTTCCCAATAGATTACAAAGAAAAATCAATATGGGACAACTAGCATATCACTCTAAATCACAAGCCTAACTCTCAAAACCAGCATCTCAATAGGCAAAAAAAGTCAACAAAATGGTCCCCTCCACCTCACAATATGTATCAGCTCAACTTTGATGGGGCTTCCAAAGGCAACCCAGGACAAACAGGCTATGTGGGGGTATTCAGGGATCACTTAGGTACCCCTCATCTAATCTACTTACGCTCCAAAGGATGGGATACCAACAATTCGACAGATTGGAAGGACTTTGGCAAGGACTCACTCTGGCTCAGGAACACAGATTCCTTCCCCTTATAATAGAAGGTGAATCTCAAATCATTATCAATATGGCCACAAAACGTCTACAAGGAGCTCCAATCCACAAGATAAGTAACAGTTGGAGAATGGCGCAAAGGCTGGAACTAATCAGACAATGACTTTCTCAATACTAGGCAACTTCCTTCAAGCACACAGTAAGAGAAGGAAACAAACTTGCGGACTTTTTAGCCAATATTGGAGCAGAATTGGAGATGGATGCCTATTCAGGCCCCACGCTCAGCATAGCTACTAAGGAACAACTCATTGAATTCAAAAATTTAGTCGAGGAAGACCAACCTCATCATCAGGCAGTTTACTCGGATGCGGGTGCTCCTTGTACACATGCCTAGCACGCATAGTGCCCTCACGGGAGCTGGCTACACACTCGTTCACATTTATTAATGTAGATCACACAGCAGCAGGTAGATCTTGGGTTCTTGAGTGATGTGAAAATGGTTCCCTCCAAAATTAATGGCTGTCAGCTGAGCGCAGGGGCATAAGTGTCTCTTAGTTGGCCAGCCATGAGCACTCACAGCCTTAAAGTGACCCATCTCCTCCCCCGCCTTGGGCATTTCCTGTTTTTGAGCGCTTTCAAGTTTGTTTGCAGGTTTCATTCCCCTGGCGTCCTCAGCTCATGTCTCTCCCTCCTCAATTGTAATCTGCTCGGCTCTCCCAGTCATAAGCAAGTGTTTGAAATGCCTCGGCGCAGAGGAATACCGCGCAGAGGGGGTTCTTCGGCCCCAAGAGGTCGAGCCTCACTCTTCCCTTCTCTGAATGTTATTCCCATCTCCTCTGCTTCTCCGTCTTCACCCCCCCCCATCCATCCAGCCAGATCCCGAACACCTCCTTTCAGACCTCCCGTTTCACCTTCCGTAGTCAATTGAACAGGCCAGTGGTAACTATCACTACCACCATTCTGATAGCGGAAGAGACAGAACAGCAAGACGACCCAGCCATCTCCTCCTCTACCCAATCTCCGGAGGAAAGTTTGGCTCAGGGAGAATTGGAAGGAACGACGCTCACTGCCGAACACATGCAGGAGGACTCCCCTGCTGCTGAGGATACCACCCGTCAAAGGATTTCAACTCAGGAAGATGTTCTGGGTTGTGGTCCTGTACATCATGATTTTGGAGTTCTTCATCTAGTAACTCCTACCCAGGGCGGAGCAGAAGGCACTGAAGAAGTAACCTGAGTCGCCGCACCAATCAAGCGTGCTGAGCAGGACACTTACCCTCAGACCCTGCATGATTAATTGCCTCCTTCACGCAGTCTAGTTTATCCAATTCCAAGGTCTAAATTTTGATTTCAGAACCTCTGTTACTGTCCTTTTTATATATTCTGGTTATGCTGCAAGTCTATGTTGGTTCATATCCCGACCTTATCAAGGTTTTTTGGAACTCGGGTGGCTGTTACCATTTTTTTTGGAAAGTCTATTGTGCGCATTTTTGCCACAGAATCCTGATGTTGTAATCGTTCTCTTAAGCACAATTTTGTCTTGTAAGGAGAGGTTAACTAGAAGCAGCTCATATCATTGTAGTAGAGGGATCTTCTATCCATGTACAACTGCTCCTTTCTGGACTCTGTTTTATTCCTAATTTGGCAAAAAATCTCCAGATACTGCAGTTGAGGGTTGGTTCACACACCCTCTGAGGTTGCGACCTCACTGTAAATACCTCTTTTTTTCTTATTAATAGAAATAGTCTTTATTCAAAAAAAATAAAATAAACAAATAAATAAATAAATTCATTCACCTCCTTCATCCTTCTCCAATCTTTTTATCAATCTTTTACACTCTTCTGCACTTAGAATAGAAATAATCATATTGATATTCTTCATTGATCCGTAAACTATCGAGGATATTCCATTGGATAGTTCGTCACAACAAATTTGATAATATTATATTAAAAATATGAAATTCTACACTATTACAATTTTATTAAATTTTTAGATATGTAGATTTTACTATAATTAGTGCATGTATGCGGATATAGTTAATGCAGAAAATAGAGAACGACAAAATAAGCTCTCACACACGCACATAAGACACAAAATATGCTCTCGGAAACCCTTTCGGGAGAAAACCTAGTTGGAAGGTGAGGCCACTTCACTCTCTTTCTCTGTTTGGAAATATGGTTATGGGTACAAAGAAGCAAGGCATGTGGTCTGTGGGTTATTGATCTAGATGGCTCTAGAAACACTAAGAATTCAGAAGTGGATTTGGAAAAGCTCAAAAATAAAAGTCATAGTATTGAATTGGAACCAAGTTCAAATTGAGGATCTTATTGCAAGCTTTCCAATGATGCCAAACGACACCTTAAACCGAGTTCATATGTGAAAGTTATGGCTAGTCAAAGTTTTGGTCAAACTAGTCTCAATTGCAGCCACTAACGAGGCAACAATTTGACACTTAGTGACGCACAGATTCCAATAGCTGGAATTGGAAAATTTGTTGCCTCTGTAATTTGTTCAGTAAACCTTAAAAATAAGTTGAATTATTTTTGACAAATTGTTGTAATAAAAACCTAAAAAACATTAAAAAAAGGGGTAGTGGGCCACCACCCCCACCACCCCACTGCATATATATAATATAATGTCTACTTGGTGGGTGGTTAAACCATCCAAACCCATAACCACCATACAGATTGGCCATTCGGATAACGATTAACAACGACCACACCCATTAAAATGGGGTCGTCGAGATTCAAACCTACCTGGCCTGCCGGCTGGCCCGCCCACAGGTGGCCCCATACAACCTCCCAAACAAAACAAAAGAACATCATTTAATGCCACGGTTGGGACCGGGTTTGAACATGCACCCATCAGAAAAACACTTTGGAAACCTACCAATGGATCAATGGGCCTTTCTTTGATCACTCCATCAGAGATTTTTTATAAAAACCCACCATTCGACGGGAGAAGTGAGAGTGCATGAAGAGGCCTAGAGGAACTACGAGGGAGTGGAGGTTGTGGAGCTCAGAGCCAGAGTGGAATCATGACGTGTTGGGAACTAGGAGCAGGACCTTGAGGCGTGAATATTGAGAGAGGAATATTCCAAAGAATATCCCCTTTACAGAATCTTGTAGGAATCTTTAGATTCCCTTGGACGTTGATTTTTTATAGAGGCATAATGATGCCGAATTTATAATTTTTTCTTAGAATTTTGCAAGGAACGTGCTGATTTGTGTAGCTTGGGAGGTACTCCAAGTCCTAGGATCCATGGTTTGGAGGTCAAAGCACTACAAGGGTCACTTGTGGCCTTGGAACCCAAGTATGGGGTTTTGCACCCAATCGTGTTTGGGGAAATTCCGGAGGCACATTTCTACATGTGATGGCATGAGACAATAGAGGGTGGAAAGGAGAATCCAATGCTTTGAGAATCATCGAATTCCGAGTTGTAGAAGTGGAGAAATGAATTTTTGAAGTTGACAAATAATTATTGGTTTTCAAGTCATATAGTCTTGATGTAAAATTTGGCTAATAGATGTGTCGCTTCATCTATTTGTTGGAGCCCCTTTATTAGCTATAAATAAAGCATGATTTGATGTGTTTTAAGGCATCCAAGTGTGCAACATTTCTCCAAGAAAGAGAACTCGGTGGAGAGGGATAACTCTAGCCTAGCTGCAAGACAGGAAGGTACAGGACAACGAGGGTTTGGGTGACTATTTTAGGGCCAAGATAGGATTCAAGGTGATGTTCTCAAGTGCGAAAGAGGGAGGCAACTAGGTCGAGTACAAGAGGAGCAAAATGCTACTGTTTGGGCACCAATATTGGAGGCCGAGGCTACAGGAGGATTGTTGTGTTAGGCCGGAGGCCATGGCACACAGTCAAGAGCTGCGTAAGGGATGTCAAGGGTAGACAATGCCCTAAGGAGGCAGTATGGAAAGGGAGGAGGCCTGCCAAGGTGGAATGCATCCCTAAAGGGGCTTGTTTCTCGACTGTAAGGTGGATTGAGGGTTGTAGTACGTGCCCTAACCAGGGATGTCACAAACAACAAGGAAAAACATATTACTGCATTGTTTTGGGAGGAATTTTGGGTCAAAGGAGTTGACTAGATTGGATGAGATTGTTTGGGTAGCCTGTGGGAGCCAATTTGGAGGTGAGATTGGGTAATGATCTGTTTTCATCTGTGTAGATTTCGTAGTGATTGGATTGGATGCCATTGATATGATTGGAGGGAGTGTGTTGAATACCCAAAGTAGCCCTAGAGCAGCATACAGGAAGGACGTTGTTTGGTGCATGATTGGGTGAAGTTTACAGCCTAATGAGTAGCTCTTTGATGGATGAAAGAGGCTACTATATGGCATATTGGAGCTCAGGAATTAGGCCTACTTAGAGAAAAAAAATATGAGCCCGTGTACATGTAGCATAAGTGACATGAAACATTGTTAGGTGGCAGCCTTCTTGGAGTCTCGATGTGTAGTGGCCTTGATGGACTAAGGCACTACTAGTGAGTAGTATAGATGTGAAGGATTGACAAGACATGATATGACATAGAAGTTGCAACGAAGTTTTTCATTGGATCTTGTATACCATAGACTATTGTATTATTCAGATTTGCTTTAATATAATGAAGATTGGGCTATACATTATTGTACAATATTTGTTAAAAATTGTATATACTTGTGCATATGTGATTTACTGCTTTATATTTCTAGTGTGCAAAGTAGTTTATGGTTGAGATTCTTGGTTTGGTAGTGTCGGTGATTTTAATACTCTAACCTAGACCTAAGGTCATGGAAATTCAATAGATTGAAATGGTGTGATCAGTCTCATCATCTGAGCAGTAGAATTTCAGGCAGTAAGCAGTAAGGAATCTTTGAGATTCCCAAGGGTCTAGATTTTGATAACGTCAGAAAGGGGTCAAGTTTACAGTCGTTCAACACATTTTTCACCATGAATTCAATGGTGAAGTCCATTCATTCAATAGAGCTTTGTATTTTCATACCATCCCCGAAAGTGGAGGTATATGTAGTGATGCCATGTCTTTATTTTGATTTGCTGAGATGATGTTTTTGATGTTGAGATCCTTATTTACCATTTTGTTGGAGGATACTCATATGCCATTTCATGTGTGAATTAGATATATTGCCATGCTAAAGGAGGGCCCATATGAGTGAGAGTTCCTGTAAGAGAACGTCTCGTGGAGAGACATGCCACTCTTGTTGAGGGATTTTATCCTTATAATGAAAAAGAATATACCATGTACATCATCATATTGCAACATTTAATGAAGCGGCCTCCCTACTCTTGACACCAAGCCCGAAGACGTAACTCACACTGGGTGAACTTCATTATCAATGTGTGCGTGTCCTTTGATTTGATGGTTGTCATTGTTTTTCCTCTTCTTTACAATATGCACATGTGGCTTTTCGTATTCTTTCATATGCAATTCTACTAACATCACAAAAGTAAAAGATCTTGGTTAATTCCAGTAGCTGAGAATCTAAATCAAATTTGGTATCAGAGAAGTCTTCTCGCTGATGTGAATTGCAAGTGTGAATGATAACCATAGATCATACATGAAACTAGAAAAAAATTATGGAGGATCACAAATATCTCTACGAGGCCTTCTATAGGATGCCCAACATGGTAGATTTAATGTGTGCATATTATGAGGTGAAAATGGCAAGAGAGGAACAAGAAAAAGAATGAGTGGAGGATGATACTCCATCTACCCCCTCAAGTGAACATTATTCTTCTTCATCATGTTCTCATCATTCAAATGAGGAAATCAATCAAAGTCTTCAAGCAAAGAATGCTGAATTGAGGAGACTTGTACAAGAAGAAAAAGAGGAGAAGAAGATATTGCAGCTTCAGTTACGAGCCATGGAAGAGGCCTTAAAAGAGTTGAAGCACAACAAAGGCTTAGAAAATCCATAATCACCTGCTTCAGAATCGGCAACTAAGGTAAACCGTGTTGATTGTTCTTCAGTTTCATTTCCACATGACGTTATTTCTGTTGGAAGCCTTGAGGTACCCATTTCAGGAACCAGCCTGAGACTCCTTATGAAGATGAGATACACTAAAGCAGAATACTCCAAGATAGCAGATCCTTCCAAGACATTGTTGAAGCCATTAGAGAAAGAGGATGATTGGAACACATCACAATCCTCCCACGATAGTGCACATTATAGAGGAAGAGCTAAGGCAAGTGCTCATTGCCAAGGTTGCACCAAAGATAATCAAGAGAGGTCTAAAAAGTCTCAGTATTATAAAGTTCATTTTGATTACACACATATTGTTAATAACTAGTAGAAATCATGGCGTAGAAAACCATGTAGTTTTTGTGGCTTGCATAACCACGTGGTTGCCGATTGCTGGAAGAGAATGACAACAAGAAAAAGGATGAGGCATGAACGACCTTCTCCACATCAGGGAAATAATAAGGTTAAGCAAGTTTGGAGGAAGAAGACTTTTTGCAATCATTGCAACAGAGGTGGATATCAAAGAGCCACATTTTGGAGGCTCTATCCAAAGCAACATCTTAAGGACAAAGCGTCTGTGCAGGAACTAGTTGGAATAGTTGTTCAACAAGTGAATCGACTCCAGGATGATGACCCATTCACTTTGATGAGTGAGAGACAGTTTTACTAGATATGGTATCTTTTCATGGCCGCATTTTGTAAATCATGTGTTGCAATATAATTGTAAAAGTGATGATGTGTTTTCCATCGTTTATTAAAGCAACAATGATGTTTTTGACCTTTTTGTTGATAGATGGGGTATTTGTTTCTATTATGATGTAAATTTGACCAAAGAGTGTGTGTTATAAACTCTTGGCAAGTATGGGTATGTCTGGGTCATGATTGGTCATGTAATTGAATATGTAAGTTTGTAAAGATCGTACTACAAGTTTGCAGAGGATGCAGGTGTCGGTTCATGACTTATGGCTTTGAAGAACAAGGGTGAAGGAGAAGGAAGTGTGACCTATCAGGACACTAGTTGTATATATAATGTAACACAACAATTGCAAATTATGTTCATGCTTTTGGAGGACCAAAATCTCCTCATTGGGGAGGAATGATCCATGCAGCTCTAGAAATGCTTAGAATTTAGAAATGGCTTTGGAAAAACTCAAAAATCAAAGTCATTGGATTGAAGTGGAACTAGGGTTAGATCAAATATCTCATTACAATCTTTTCAACAGTGTGAGCAACACCTCAAACCGAGTTCATATGTGAAAGTTATGGCCAGTCAAAGTTTTGGTCAAACTAGGCATAGTGGCAGCCACTAATGAGGAAACAATTTGGCACTTATCGACGCACAGATTCCAGTGGTCAAAACTCGAGATTTTTTTGCACCTTTAAATTTTCTAATAAACCTTAAAAAGTGATTGAATTATTTTTGACAAGTTGTTGTGATGAAAAAAATAAAAATTTAAAAAGGGGTGACAGGCCACCACCCTCACCACCCCACCACATATATATATATATGTTATATAATATCTGGTTGGTGGGTGGTCAAACCCCACCAACCCACAACCACCTTACATATTGGCCATTCAGCCAACAGTTAACAACGACCACACTTATTAAAATGGGCTTAGTGGGATTTGAACCCATCCGACCTGCCCACAGGCGGCCCCATACAACCTCGCAAACAAAACAATAAAACACCATTAAATTCCACAATTATGGGATTTGAACATGTGCCCATCGAAACACCAAGTTGGAAACTTTCCAATGGCCCAACGGGCCTTTCCTTGATCACTCCACCCATGATTTTTTTATTATTATAAAAACTCACCATTCGACGGGAGAAGGGAGAGCACTTGAAGAGGCCTAGAGGAGCCACAAGGGAGAGGAGGTTGTGGAACTCAGTGCCAGAGTGGAACCATGACATGTTGGGAACTAGGAACGTGACCTTGAGGCACAAATATTGAGAGAGGAATATTCCAAAGAAAATTCCCTCTATAGAATCTTGTAGGAATCTTTAGATTCCCTTGGACGCTGGTTTTTTACAAAGGCAAAATGATGCCAACTTTCTAGTCATTTTCTCAGAATTTTGCAAGAAACGTGATGGTGTGATCAATTTCCTCATATGGGTAGCATAATTTTAGGTAGTCAGCAGTAAGGAATCTTTGGAGAATCTTAGAGATTCCCGAGGGTCCAGATTTTTATGGTGTCAGAAAAGGGTCGAGTTTACTGTCGTTAGACATGATTTCACGCCACAAATTCAACGGTGCAGTCCATTTCTTCAATAGAGCTTTTCATTTTCAGGCCATCCCCAAAAGTGGAGTTATATGATGGAGTGAGTCCATGTCTTTCTTTTGATATGATGAGATGATGTTTTCGATGTTGAGATCCTTGTTTACCATTTTGTTGGAGGATATTCATATGCCACTTCATTTGTGAATTAGATATCTTGTCATGCTAAAGGAGGGCCCACATGAGTGAGATTTCTTGTAGGATAATGTCTTGTGGAGAGACATGCCACTCTTGTTGAGGGAGTTTATCCTTGTAATGACAAAGAATATACCATGTACATCATCATCATCTTACAACATTTAATGAAGTGACCTCCCCACTCTTGACACTGGGCTCGGAGATGTAACCCACACTTGGTGAGATCCATTATCAATGTTTGTGTGTCCTTTGAATTGATGGTCGTCATTAGTTTTTCTCTTCTTTATAATATGCACATGTGGCTTTTCATTCTCTTTCATATGCAATTTTTCTAACATCACAGAAGTAAAAGTTCTTGGTTAATTCTGGTCACTGAGAGAATCTGTACTAGTTGCTACAGTGCACAAATCCTCTCTATGTGCTCTACCTCCTATCCCTCATGGCTATCTTTGCTTAAATATGAAATAAAAGACTCTCGAAAGAATGGAATGCCTCTTCCTCCTAGTGGTTCGGTTATAACACAACCTGATAACCTACTAGTGGTTAAGTTTGACCACATCAACTCTTAACTAGAGTTACAATATAGACTCTTCTATAGCCTTTTACATCACAATCACATGGCTAGCCCCTTTTCCATGAATAATGGGGCTTGGCGCAACATCCTCTCAAACCATGGTGGTGAAAACATGAAGGCCAACTTTTGAGTGACATAATTTTTGCATACGAACTATGATTGACGTGATTGCATGTTGGAACAATATTCGTGTGTAGAATAACATGAAAAGGTGCGACACGAAAGCGAAAAGGTTTTACCCCGAAAAAACGTTGTTTGATGCCTCAAAACACTACAACAAGGTTTTAGGCCTCGTTTAGCCACATTGGGTTCCGCCGATAAACAAAATCCCGTGAGCTGATTCCTCCACTTTTTCCACCTTGAATGCATAAGGCCAGATCACAAACAATATAATGATCCAATCCAGATCACATCTCCCCATTTTGGGAGGTTTTTGGTCCCCAAAAGCTTCTATTGAATTAGGTGAGGAAATTTTTCCTTCACCTTCTCTCTTGTGTACCATTTAGCTTTTCTTGGAAGTTGTCCCTTCAACCCAATTTGCCAAAGGTCACGCTACCCCTGTCTTGTAGTTCTTGAGATCTTCTACAAAACTATATCTTCTGTCAACTATACCTAAGCATCTAGTGTCAAATCCTCCATAGAAGGTAGGGCTTATTACTCTTCCTAATCTAGCATGGAAGGCTCATACCGTTTCAAATTCTATACATCCACAACTGAGTAAACGCACATATATGGTGGTAAAATGACTCGATAAGCATTATCACCGACCTTTTCTATTATCTCAAAGGGACCATACCTCAGAGCCTTGGTTTTCTTACCCAGCCCCTACAGTCTCTTCATGTTCAACTGTAGCCATACTTTGTCTCCCACCTTAAAAGATTTCTCTATTCTGTGCTGATCATGCCTAGCCTTATACTTTTCTTGTGACTTCTGTAGTGTTTTTTTTACCTTTAGATGGATCTACCTAATCTTCTCTATAATTTTTTCATACCTCAAAGCATCTCCTATAATATTTTCCCTCACTCCTCCAAAAACAAGTTTCAAATGGGGACTTCCCTGTAGCAGTGTGGATTGTTATGTTGTAAGAATGTTTGATATATACCATATTTTTATCCTAGGTCTTCAAATGCTTCTGGTTGTATCCCCTCAAAAGCTGTGCCAAAATATTTTTGACTAGTTTTGTTTGTCTATCAATCTATGGATGGAATGTTGTAGATCTCTTCAACTTTGTGTCCATCTTCTCCCACAATATAGTCCAAAATGCACTGATAAATATTGTATCCTTATTTGAAATGATGCTCCTTGGTATCCCAAAGTCCACCCAGACCTATCTAAAGAAAAATCTTGCTACTTCTTGCTCGCTGATGTTCTTTTTACAGGGCATCATAACACACATCTTGTTGAACCTGTCAACTACCACGAACATGTAGTCATGTCCCTTCTTGGTTGTTGGTAAACCTCCCACAAAGTCCATGGAAATGATTTCCCAAGGATGAGTAGGTACAGGTAAGGGATGAAATAAACCTTGTTTCTTGTTGCTAGGCTTGTTGGTACAATAAAGCATGCATATTCTTATGAACCTAGCTACCTGCTCTTGCATCTTGGTCCAATACACATACCTTTGCAAATTAGCCATGATCTTCCCTACACCAAAGTTCCCTGCAACATTGGAAGTGTGACCCTCTCTAATCAGCTGGAAAAACTCACCTTTAGGAACACATAGCTTATCCAACCTGTAGAGGAACCCATCCTGGAGATGGTAGTCAATGGTGTCATCGCCATTGTGCACATGAATATGACTCTGCAACTGCTAATACACCTCCTTGAAGTCCTCATCCTCTAAATATGCCTCCCTGTAGGCATCATGGGTGAATGGTTCCATGTGCATAAGAGTCCCCAAAGCTACGATCTTTGATGTGGGTGGCCTTGAAAGCATGTTGACAAACTTGTTTGAGTTACCCTTCTTATACTTGATCACCAAATGAAATTGCTGTAAAAAACCCTTCCACTTGTAATGCATGGTCTATTGTAGCTTACTATGGGCCTGCAAGTACTGTAACGACTTGTGATATTTGTGGATTACTGTCTCCTTTCCCATCAGATAGTGATTCCACTTCTCCACATCTTGCACCATGGCATAAAGCTCCTTCTCGTAGGTAGGGTAGTTAATAACTGGCCATGTAGCATATATGCCTTCCTCCCTACATCAAGACAACTCCCATAGAATACCCACTCATATTTGTCTCCACTTCAAAGGCTCATTGCAAGTTTGGTAATGCCATAACTGGTGCTTGACTGATCTTCTTCTTTAGCTCCTCGAATGCCTTTTGCTGACATTTTCCCAACTAGACACTCTTGCCACTTGTTGTTATGGCGTGGAGCGGTGACACTACCGCTGAAAATGAGGCTATGAATTTCCTTAGGTTTTGTTCTGCCCCAATGAAAATCTTGACCTCAGAAACATTAGTAGGCATCATGCATTTCATTATGGCCTCCATATTGGAAGGTTCTATCTTAAGCTCTCCTCCACCTATCACATACCACATATACACCAAAGACTGCTGCACAAACTCGCACTTCTTGAGATTTGCTAGCAGCTGGTGCTTCTTCAATGTTTCCAGCACCTGTGTGAAATGTGAAATATGCTCCTCCCAGGTAGCACTATATACCAGTATATCATAGACAATAACAAATGAATCTATAAAATGGCATAGTATATCATTCATTAATCTCATAAATTTAGCTGGTGCATTACATAGGCCAAATGGCATAACTAACGACTCATACAAACCTTTCTTGGTTTTGAAGGTGGTCTTCCATGTATCTTCTTCTTTCACTCAAACTTGGTGATATCTAGACTTCAAGTTCAACTTGGTAAAGCATTTTTCTTGTTGCAATTGATCCAATAGATCATCTATCCTGGGCAAGGGGTATCTGTTCTTGAGCGTGATTTTTTTCAATGCCCTATAATCTATACACATCTGCCAAGTCTCATCCTTCTTTGGCACAATGATGATGGGTCACCCACATGGTGATGTACTTGGTCGAATGACAACATATTCTTGCAGGTGTTGCAACTATTTCTTCACCTCACTTACTTCTACAACAGATATATTCTATGACATATAGTGTGCAGGAGTACATCTCTATTCTTTGGAGAGATACCCAACATTATCGCCATTTTATTTAACTACATGGTGTACTCTTGCAAGCTTTGGCCTGACTTTTACTTTAATTAGTGCCACCGGATCCACTGGTCCTCTACATACCCAATGAGATAAAACTGTGACTTAATGAGGGTTTTAAAGTCCTCCCACTTAGTCACTGGAGGCTCTCCCCTCAACCTCATGGTCTTTGTGTGGCTCTCCCACCAAGTTAGTGCATGGCCCTCTAATTTCAGTCGTGCAAATGATATCTTTTTTCCTTCCTCAATTTGATGGACGCAGAAATAAACTTCTAGTTGTTGCAACAAATCGTTCAACTTCAGAGCATCGATCTTGCCATGGTATGGTGTGATATAAAATTTTTCTTCCATTTTAAATAGCGATTGATTCATGACACTTGAACCAGGTTGATATTTTCCAAGTTCTTTCTTCAATTGGTTCTCTGTTTCTTCTCAATCTCCTGATCCCCTTTCTAATTTGTCCTCTGCATTTTAACCCCCATCTTCTCCAAATATCCCAATCTTATTGCTCAGGGCTACCATGAGGAGGTTTATATTGTGATTTATGTATGCGAATTGTTGTTCCAGCCATGAAAACTTCACCTCTGCAGCATCGCGAGGATCATTTACACCGTCCATGATTAAGGTTTTACAATTTTTGACCCCAACGACCTAGATCCCTTGCAAACTCCACAAAATACCCAAAGAAACCAGCTCTGATTCCCAAATGATTCGTAAACTGCCATGGATATTCCACTGGATAGTTCATCACAACAGATATGATAATATTATATTAAAAATATGAAATTCTACACTATTATAGTTTTATTAAGATTTTAGATCTCTAGATTTTAATGTAATTAGTGCATGTATGCAAATAGGGTTTACGTAGAAAACGGAGAACGAAAAATAATTCTTGCACACACATAAGACACAAAATATGCTCTAGGAAACCCTTTTAGGAGAAAAATCAACTAGAAGGCGAGGTCACTTTGTTCTCTTTCTGTGTCTAGAAATATGGTTGCAGATACAAAGAAGTAAGGCGTGTGACTCGTGGGCTACTATACTGCATAAATCTTCTCTGTGTACTCCACGTCCTATCCCTCTTCGCTATCTTTTCTCAGCTATGGAACAAAATTCTCTCGAAATAATGGAATGTCTCTTCATCATAGTGGCCCGGTTATAACACAACCCGATAGCCTACTAGTGGTTAAGTTTGACTACATCAACTCTTAACTAGAGTTACAATATAGAGTATTATAGAGTATTTTACATCACAATCATGTGGCTAGCCCATTTTCAGTGAATAATGGGGGCTGACATGACACCCTTTTGAACCATGGTGGTGAAGACGAGAAGGTCAACTTTTAAGTGGCATTACTTTGCATACAGACTCTGATTGACACGATTCTTGTGTCGTTGGAAAGGTCTTTGTGTGTAGAATAACATGAAAAGGTGTGATGCTAAAGCAACAAAGTTTTACCCCCCAAAGAACGTTGTTTGATTTCTCAAAAGTCTCCTAGAAGGTTTCAGAACTCGTTTTTCCAAATTGGGTCCTGCCAGTAAAAACCGTCTCGTGAGCCGGTTCCGCCACTTTTTTCACTCTAAATGCATCGAGATGGATTAAATACAATATAATGATCCAATCTAGATCATTCATTTTGTGGCTCTGCATAACACACACTAACCAATACATATTAGTTAAGCTTACATATAGTTCAAACATATTAGTTTAATAAATATTTTACCAAGAACTTGCCTTCTTTGCTTTTTTGGATGTGCTATCATTGTGTCGATCAATATTTTTTTTACTTGACAACTTCTTAGATTTTTTTATATCAATATACAACCTATACCATTCAATACAAAAACCATTAAATATATTTTATATATAAATCAAATAATTTTCATCCAAAAAGAGCTCTCGTAACTCGTCTGTTTATTTGAATAAACACCCCGGTGTGTTTATTTGAATAAATGCCCCAGTGAGTTTAATTTACTAAACACACCAGGTGTTTAATTGTTTAACACCAACAACAAAACTCAATTTTTTAAATAATTTTAAATCATGACATTGCGATTTGTAACAATAAAAGCATCACAATGGATTAACAGTGCTATTTGGCAACGGCACGTTGGTGAATTCTATTACACCGAGAGTATCGATAAATAGAATGGACATGGCCGACAGGGTTTGGTTCTAATTCAATAAGTGATCCCCCTACTTTACATGTCAAATGACCTATTTATAGTAAGTACACAAATCCATTAAATCTAAAATGTCTTACATCAAAAACCCTAATTGTGAGGTGGTAGAGGGAGTTAAACCCTAAGGTGAAATTTTGCAGTCACATAAGCAAGAAGAAGCAAGGGTTTAAGGTAAGTATTAATTAATTTATTTTTATTTTTATTTATTTGTTTTTGTTTGTTTTGTTTTTTTTTTTTTTTGGTGTAGGGGTTTTATTTTTTATTTTTTAGTATCATATAATATATATATATATATATATAGTTAAAATTTTTCACAAAATAGTATATCTATATATAATATATATAATATATATATATATATTATATATTTTTATTTTTTTAATTTTAATTTATTTAATTTATTATTTTTTATTTATTTAAATTAATTAATTAATTATTTATTATTATTTTTATTAATTATTATTTATTTATTTATTTTATTTTAATTTTATTTTTTATTTTTTTATTTTTAATTTTTTATTTTATTTTTATTTATTTATTTATTTATTATTTATTTATTTATATTTTTTTTCGCTATGCATAGTTTTGAGTGAACCACCATACTTTTCAAATTCTGATCTTTCTACGGTTCCAAAATATTATGCTACTCCACAATGCTCACAATATGTGCAATTAATATTGTAACGCTATGGTGCGGTTTATATTTAAATGCATCAATGTTGTAATTGTTATAAGAGCACCGACATGGTAGAATTCATTTTTATTTTCAAAACCCTGGAAATAGGTGCAAACCGGTGTTGTTTTTATTTAAACACATTGATGTTGTTTTTTACAAAAGCACCGATATGATAAAATATTTGTTGTTTTCGAAATGCCAAAAATCAGTGCTAGTATTATTTAAACGCCTCTGTGCGGTTATGATTTAAACACATTGTTGTGATTCATCCTAATAAGAGCACCGATATGTTGGCATTATGATACAAGTGTTGTCCTTGATGGCAAGATGACAAATTATAGTGCAGCAGGTCAGTAGCAAAGAATTGATGATCAGACTACAAAGAATGAAGAAATATGAGTATATACGTAGGTTCACTATATACCAAGTTGCATACATAGGCAGGTTATACGCAATTTCACTATGTACCAAGTCGCGTATATACGCAGGTTCGCTATATACCAAGTAGGGTATACACGCAGATTCTCTATATACAAAGATGCGTATACATGCGGGATTGCTGATCAAAAGTCGCGTATGCGTATGCATGCACTTTCATGCACGGAAAAACGTGTACATGTGGGAAAGCTTATTTTTGGGTCCATGGTATTTAGACCTATTGTTTTGGTCCTTGGTATTTCGTCTGAAGTGTTGAACCTAGGTATTGGGTCCCTAGTATTGGTTGTCAATGGTTTTGGACCATGGTATTGAGTAAGGCCTAAGACTATAAAAGGAGAAGAAGATCTTTAGGCAATGGCAATGAAAAAAAAGTCTTGAATATCTAATGAAGTATGAGATCTAGTATGCAGGTTATGGGTTCATGATGCTTTGCTTGATCTGAGCTAAGGAGGAATCTCATCGGTTGATGGAGAACAATATCTAAGGATAGATTGGGATCATGAGGCTTGGAATGTATTATCATTATGTGATTTAATCATGGATAGTCTAGATTTGAAGTATTGACGCATGTTTTATTATATGAATGTTATGATCTGGGTATGGCTGATGTTTGGAACAACTGCAAGGTTATGAGTAAATATTTGCAGATCTGTATGCGGGTTGGCTTTGGTAAAAGCGCGTATGTACGCCAGTTTGGTTCATCATAGTATCATATACATTATAAGATATGATCTGGCTATTGTTGCAGAGTTCTGTTGTCTGTTCTGTGTTCTGGTGAATGTGTTGTTGACAAGGTTTCAGTGTTTCAGTATTGGGTAAGTATAGTTGATGGGTGTATTGCAGTGATGATTAATTTTGTGCTTCAAAGATATTGATGGGTCCAGTATGAAAATTGGATGAAATGTGGCCTTCAGATTATGATGTTGTGTTCCATGAGTATCCAGTCTGAAAATTTATGAAACGTGGTACCTGGAGGAAGAAAGAGAAGGCTGTTGCCTTTTGTAGGTCGGCACCTATGTACTAGTACATCAGCTAGTACAAGGCTAAGGGAGTGGTAGCTCCCTTCTAGTAGCAGTTGGAGAACAAGTAAAGGTTGGAGCATTTCAGTAGGCCAGCACCTACGTACTAGTAAATGGATCGGCTAGTACAAGAGCTAAGGGGGTTGTAGCTCCCTTCTAGGAGAGTCTGGAGAACGAGAGAAGGTTGTAGCCTTATGTAGGTAGAAGCCTACGTACTGGTATAAGATTGCACCAATACAGAACTATTGTAAAAGAAGTTTCTTATTAAAAATAAGATTGAGACGACTTGCAGCAGGTGGTTTTCACCCACATTGGGTTTCCACCTTATATCATGGTGTTCATGTGTGTTCCTCATGTGTGATGATCTGTTCTGTTTTATTGCACTTGTTTACTGTTAATATGGTTAATAATGTTCTGATGCACTCATTGAAGATCAACTAACTGAATCATAAATTTATTGATATACGCTAGTTGCATTAAACACAGTTGCATATATACGCGGGTATCCTTAACTGAAGTAGCGTATATGATTCTGAATATGGAAATGAAAAAGTTATATTGATTTGATAATACTGATTCACCCCCCCACCTCTCAGTATTATTTCCAACAATTGGTATCAGAGCAGGTCCTTTGGTAGAAGCTTGATCGCTTGAAGGAGATTCGTAGAACAATGGGAAAGAAGCTTAACAAGAAAGCGCCTAAGAAAAGGAAGACATCTCAGAAGAGCTATGACAGTGGGAGAATCGATTGGGGAATATGTGGAAGAAGCACTTCAGATTCAGAATCACTTCAGAATGAAGAACTATCAGGGATGAATTTGTTATCCTTTGGTGATACACTTATCTATCCATTTGAAGATGATGAAAATGATAGTGAAACAACTGAATTCGTTCTTATGGGTGAGCAAGAAAGATATCGAATAGAGGCAGTATTTAAAAGGCCTACAGACAAAATTAGAGACCAACAAGATCTATTGAAAAAAAGGGAATGTGCCTTCAAAGAAGAAGCTACCAAACTAAAAGCTCAATTAGAGGAAGGTAACAAGGTAAGGAAGCTGTTCAAGGAAAAGGAAGATCAATGTCAAAAGTTGCAGGATGAAGTGAATGAAAGAAGCACAATAATCAAGAAACTCAGAGATAGATCCAGTTACTATGAAAGGCTTGAAGCTACGATCCTCTCGCTAAAGGAAGATCTTGAAGAATCAAAGAAGCAGAGTGAAGAACTACTCCAAGCTCTTGAAAAACAAGAAAACAAAGTTCTTGAAGTAAGACATCAGTTGGAAGAAGGAAGAAATGCTGGAGAAAACCTGAAGAAGTAGTATCTTGAAAAGAAAGAGCAACATCAGGTTGAGGTAAATATTCTAAAAGATAAACTAGAAGAAAAAGATAAGCTCTTATGATTTCAAGATAGTACTAAGATCTTGGATGATATTCCAAGTAGTCAAAGGTCTCCTGCTATCAAAACTGGTCTTGGTTTTCATGAATCTATTGAAGGTGAATCTAGTTCACAAAGTAAGACAAAGAACTCTAATGCA
This sequence comes from Pinus taeda, assembly GCA_000404065.3. Classification (NCBI taxonomy): domain Eukaryota; kingdom Viridiplantae; phylum Streptophyta; class Pinopsida; order Pinales; family Pinaceae; genus Pinus; species Pinus taeda. The sequence continues at coordinate 19,132 of APFE031110401.1, read as the reverse complement.
AAATCTAAAATGAGAGGTCAACCCCATCAACAGCCAAGGAAAGAAGTTCTTCAAAGAAAATCTTTTACCCACTCCGTGCCTTTGCTTTAGTGTTATCATACAACCTACCCACCTTATAGTTAACCACCTATAGACCTAGCCTATTGTCCCTATACCACTTGATGATGAATGAAGCGCTTAGGAGGTAGGTATTGCTGCTATTAACCCTTCTCTTATCAGTAGGTATCAGGTCCCGTTTCTCTTTCCCACCGAGCCCCCACACAGAAATATCCGTCATCTGGCCGCTCCAATACGGCTAGGCAGGTGTATCTATCCGTTTCCAACCCCACATTACCCCATCCCATCCATCCGATCTGATTCGATCTGATCATCCAATGCCATCCATAAGTTTGGGACATTACAAATAAGTAGTTTAAGTGAGGCACGCAATCAATATAGTTGTATCAACGTAACAAGTAGTTGGTAGCAGTAACATGAGAGCAGGTAGGCATATCCTAGCAATGCAGGCTGGATATCTTCATTCATAAATTGTCTTTGGTCGGGTTAAGTCAGCTCGCTCCACTCAACAAGAGATAATATTGTTGTACCCACCCCAACCACTAAGATTATTCCCTGAAGCAAGGACATACAATGCTCACTCCCTCCATCCACTAAGTAGAGTGAGGTAAATAAAATAAGAGAGTAGTTGGTAACAGTTCAGTAAAGGAAAAGTAAACAGCTAAGTGAAGGGATTTCTTGTAAAGGTTCTAAGTGACCACAAGTCCAATCAGGCAAGTAGAGAAGGGCGGTAAAAAGCAAGGTGGGTGCCCAGTTGGTAGAGAACAGTGAAAAGTATAAGGTAAGTAGGCATGGTAAAGGTCTTCCTAGGAATGCTGTCTTCATTCATAAGAAGTATCTGGAAACCCGTCCTGAAAAGCTCAATAGTGCTGGTCCCACGATTCCCGCCTGAAACACTAGGTTGGGGCATATAAAACTCACTAATCAAAGGTGGCCTGGTCAAGAAACCTATCAGACTTTTCAATTGATTCACTTGCATGGAGAACATCTTCTGGGGTAGGGCGTTCCAACTGATCCTTCTGCCAATAGCACGTACCCTTAGAGGGCTAATATAGAAGAGTTCTCCCCATAAAGGTACAAGATTCATTACCTGTTCAGCCATTCATATGTTCACCTGCATACCCGACGTTACATCCACTACTAACATCTACAAGAAAGGAAAAGCGTTCCCACCAAACAATGCCCTACAGGATAGGCTTTGATTTATAAGGATGCGTAAGCAGGCTTGACTGATAAGAGAGGATGCGGAGCATGCTCGACCAAAGGAGAGGATGCCCCCAGTAGGCTCGACCAACGCCCCCCACCCAATAAGTAAATTGAAATTTATTGCTTGCTTGACGTTAGGAAAGCAAGGGCCGGAGCACAAGCAAACAAGAGAAGAATGGCGGTTTCCTTCCCCCTACCGGTTCCTTCCTCACACATTACTTCACCCTCCGAGATTGGCCATTTCACCGTGGCATAGGTTCACCTTTTTATAGCCTAACGAAGTGCCTCGAGCCCCACCTTCTTGTAGCAAGCAAGAAAAATCATAATTACATATATAATATATGCATGGATCTGTGTAAGTGTAATTACGTATATAACGAATGAATGCAATAATGAACATATCTCATTCATAACTGGAATCACGAACAAGTTTCAGTCCTGAGTGATTGATCGATTGAGGGGAATAAATCTGAAGTCCCTTCTAGCTCTTTGATTGAGGGGAAGAACTCATTTCAATTCGATCCAGCCATAGGCGGTAGCTTAAGCAGTCTCACAATCAATACTTCTAGAGCACAATTGACGATAGCTTTCCTTCTGGCTGTACTTTCAGAGCACAGTTGAACAACAAAGTGGAATGGACCTTGTGTAAGAGTGTTACATAGCTCAGTTAGCTAGCGATATGAGTTCAGTGAGCGTAGCGATTATGGTAAGTAAGAGTTATGAAGGGTAGTGAAAGTGGCAGTAGCAATGATGGTGTTCCATTGATGTTTGTCTTTGACGGGGTAGGTGCGCTACGAGGTATTGGACGGTTCTTTCTCGATAGCTTGTTCGTGTGCCACCGGTTTGGGTTAGACTATTTCATCTTGGACAATGGGTTAGCGAGAAGCAGTAGTGGGTTAGATAGCTTGGATGCTTCAGTTAAGTGAATCAGTCTTAGTAGGCAGTGAGATTGCTTGCTAGGAAGGATAGCTTGGATGGATAGATTGGTTCGATGGCTTAGATGTTTTCATTATTGTTCCGATAGTGTCTGTAAGGGTCGAAGACCTAGATTCAGTGAGTTATTTCTTGTTTCAGTTTCAATAAGTTAATAAGTCTCAGTGACACTAGCTTCACCTTGAGATGGCTACACCTATTTATTGCTCCACTTGGTTTGCTAGCTCTGGCACTTGTTGCACGATACACTGTTTCACAGCTTGGTTCGGCCCACTTTAACGGGGCAACTTCTATTGCATTACAGCTTTGACCATACCAATTGCTATGGATGATGACCAGCCTAACATCTAGTGATAGAAGCAACAAGCCTCTTCCTATGACTCTGCCTTTACTGGTCAATCTGATTCCGATGGGTGTACATCTATGGATCCTGCCTATGCATTGGATCACCAGATAAGGCTAGCGGGTGGTAGGTAAGGCTGGTGGCTTTCTGGCTGCGGTAGTAGTAGTGGCGAGTGGCTGGATATACTTTCGCTGGTACTGCATTGTGATCAAGAACTGGTTCCTCTCGACTTGGAGCGAGCCGCTAGGAGCAATGTTACAATAACCCATAGGTGTGTACGTGAAAGAACCAACCTCCTAGCTTCTTGATGCATCGTAATATAAGAGAAATGTGCATACCACCTTAGCTGCTAGGAAAATGCGCAAGGTACCAAGTTGGCTGCGTAAGATATCATTAATTGGATACTGGATTGCACGAATAATGCATCATCTAGAATCTGTTCATAGTCAAGTGCCTGCTTTCGGGTGGTAGGAGCAAAAGTGATTTGATCGGTGGATGCGGGTCAAGTCAATGCTGCTATCTGGTTCAGCCTTAAGGATAGAGAGGTGGGTCGAGTGTCTCACTGGATCTTGAAGCAGTCGTCTGAGGCCAGAGTCCCTCTTCCACTCAGAAGGGGGCAATTGAGTGTTCGGTGGAGAATCCTGTTGTCGATGTGGGCGGAGTGCTCTGGATGAGGTTCGATCTCTTCATGTATATCGGTTCACCATAGAGAGATTCATTGCAAAGTGAGAGGAATGAATTGGTCTGTCAGAACTATATAAACACTCACCCGATTCTATATATAAAGCGGTCTAAACAATGCTTTCGGTTAGTCTGAACACCCATATCCTAGGGATCGAATTGAAGGCATAGGACTAGCGATGTTGTTTTTATAAGCCAACCAGTTCTCTATTTGCCCGAAATTTCCTTGCTTGCAGTTCATTCAGTCATTCGGTACTGCACTTTCATTTCGATGGTTGCTCTCGGCAGCGCAGAAAGAGGTTGGAATCGAGTTGTTATTACGTAGATAATTCAAAGCTTGATCAAAGTTACGTATTAACGGAAATGAAAGCAGAGAAAAGGTCTTGGTTTCGAAGTCCAGTTGGTTCAACAAGTTTGTTGGCGATCCAACGGCCCCTGAACACCCATATCCTAGGGCTTGTTCCGCGAGATCAACAAACTTCATGAATCGGGGCCCTGTCTCTTCTCAAATACTGGTTCGTCGTGTTCCAGTGCAAGGATTGATGCTTGAAGTTGCTTCCGCATCGAAGTATATCCAATATTGTGTCCAAGGTATGGAGGGCTCTTTCGAGAAGGGAGGGAATCGCATAAAGAGCTATCGATTTTGGACTTTCAAGAAAGAACAACCAATCTTCACCTAGAGACTTCTTGCCCGTGTCCATCAATTCTACTTGTAGTATTCGAGCGAGGTCTGGCTGTTGGCCATCTTACGAGAGAAGGCTATGAATGGGGGAAATTTGGCACCCCTTGCATGGTTGGAGAAGAAATAGGTCGCGTAATAATAATAATAATAGTAATAACAATAACTAGAAGCCACCCAATTCCCTTTCTGAAATGGCTCCATAGTAGACCCTATTATGATGGTTGCGAAATGCCCCAGCGAGGCGCAACAAAATGAAAAGGAAAGGCTAGTGTTCTGCCTCTCCGGAACAAATGGAACGTAAGAAGGCCCGCCCTACCGAAAAAACTCTCTTTTATGTTGATGAACTATCTCCCAGCTCTCTCCAAGAATATGCTGGAGCTCCCGAAGCCCTCTAAGTCTAGTTTGGTCAGATCAGATGCAGATGCTCAGGTCGGGATTGAGAAAGGCGTAGGGAAATGTATAGAGGCATCGTGAAAAACACGTTTTGAAATGCAGAAGTGGATTCGGGAGAAGGAGCTGAACCTCCCCTCGGAGCATGTTCAAAGACTGATTCATAGATCCTGTATAATTGTTAGCACGGGTGAGGATGATGAGAAATTTATCCACCCACATACCATTGCTATTCCTTCTCCTCCGCAAAAGACCAAAAGATAGAGAACCCCGGACCAATTCTAGAATAGTTATTATCGGGTTGCAGATAGATCTGTGGCAAGAATGTGGGAATATATCAATTGTGTCCCTCATCTGCAATGAGCGAACTGGGCAAGACTAGATTTTACCCCAATCTCAATCCAACTTCATACCTTATTTTCATTGATAACCGGCCAGATAGATAGCACGTAAAGCAATCAATTAAGTACATCCATATTGATAGCGCGCCTCCATATCTCATCAAGCCATACCACTAGAAAAACCCCTTCACCTATCATAGACAATTACCACTTACCCCTGACCCATAAAAAAAGATTGTATTTAATCAAACTGAATCGATCTTATCTTACCTTACTTACTTGACTTACTCATATTTCTTCCCCTCAATTCGCCCTGTGCTGGTGCTTCTGCTTCCTTTTTGTTACCCCTCCGCCGAGATAGGTTCTGATTGGTCGTTTGAAGGCCTGCTATCCTATGAAAGGAATTCCTCATGGGGCTATATCGATCTCTCGATATCCTCGTATCTTTCAGTAAATGCTCTCTCGACTGGGTCCCATCTAACGTATAAGTTATTCGTTGGCCAACCAAAGCTAACTGGTATGCCTCTTCTACCCAATGCATGTTATTAAGACTAATTGAAAGCCATCAACATACCTCGATATCCTCTGGTCTTTTGGTTCCTCTTTCCCTGCCCTAATGGGAAATCTTGTAGAATTCTTCAATGCACTCTTGGACACTCTAGTCCTTCTGCTTCAAAGTATGCATTTGCCTAAACACAGTTTATTGATAATTCATCTACAAAAGAATTTCACATGGTTTACCCACCATCTTCATCAAAGTTCGAATCTTCTTAATTGACTTAGTATTAGCTTGCGTAAGGAGACTTTACTCTTCCCCCTTCCTTTCCCCTTACCGCTCTCCTTCCATCCTTCCTTACCGCTATAGAGCCTTTCCCCTTCCTTTACTTTAGTATTTCTCTTGGTAGTTAGCTTTTCTTTTCATTTTAGATCTCTTTTATTGCAAGTACTTTCCTTGCCCTAGGAAGGACAAGACCTTCGAACCTTTTTTAGCTTTTCATTTTGAAGTTGAACACATCACTTGTGCGTACACTTTACACCCTAAATTCTTTGCTTGGTTCATGACCCCAGGCTTAGCCCTAAAATAAACCATATAACTTAACACACATAAGCCTCCCTTGAGGCCAAAAAGGATATTGTAATTAAGTTAGGATTGTGGGGATAGGTATCCAAATAACTCACCACAATCATCTTACATTTGAGACATAGTGGTTGACTTTTAGGAGACCTCAAATCATTTCTAACGGATACGGTTAGAACTCATTTAGCAACAGGCGCTTTCTTCGGAGTGGATAATGCCAAGGTTGGGGCCGAAAGTATTATTGATACTCCTAGCTCTTTCACTACTGAAGATCCCCCGACCGTTTGATTTCAGCTTGAAGGAAAGGTAACCTGTTGCACGTATCTGTGAAGAGGTAGCTTAGCAGCCATTCTACTGGGTATCTTTACCCAGGTGGCTCTCACAGGAGGGAGGGAACCTGAGACATATTTCTATGGGCCTTTGGGACTTCATAACCCATTGTCTCCTAGTTATAACTATCTCATTCATACCTTCACTCATCTATGCAGGGGACCTAATCCCCCCTATTGTTAGTTGATTGGAAGGCCCTTTGCCATAGCTTAAGACTTATTTGAGTGCTATTAGCTGATATCTTAGGCTAGAGTCTTTTGGTTTTGATAGGACGAAGCTTGGATTAGGCTACTTTTCTCTTTATTAAAACACACTTGAAACCACTTGTTGCACCACCTGAGCACGTAGTGTTGGTTGTGTGATCACTTTATTTGCTTAATTCATTACTTTTATACTTTAGCCTTTGATAGACTTATTGCATCTTAGGAGTTATACTTGCATCTAGGAATCATAGCTCCCCCAAGGAGACTCTCTCGTAGACTCGGAGGCCTTCATCCTTTTCTTATTCCTGGACGTATTATATCCCCTGCTCGACGAGTTTGGGTTCCTACGCCTAGCCCACCTTTGGGCACTTCATCCACGGATTCGGGAAGTGAATCTTCCTCGGATGTAGAGTCATCATTCCCTTCGAGGTCTTCAGGTTCAGCTGTTCCTGGAACTAGTTCCCTTTCAACTAGTTCATCTTCCTCTAACCCAAGTTCCATACCGGTCTCTACCATGGAAGGAACTAATGCTAACCAACCCGTTTTTGCCTTACATGGCGGGGTTTCATCTCCCAGATTTGACCAAACTCATCAACGATCCCATCTGGCATGATACCACTTGGCCCAATATGCCAACTAAGCTACCCTCGGATATCCCTAAATTTGAGGGTCGTGCTGGATAAGATCCTTCCACTCATATCATATCTTTCCACCCTTGGTGTTCCTCTAATAGCATCACGGAAGACTCTGTTAGATTAAGGTTGTTTCAACGCACTCTACTTATTGGGTGGGGTGCGGCCGCCAAATGATATATTTCTCAACCATCCCGTTCTCATACAACCTTTGAGTCCATAGCTAAGGTTTCCTTAATGCCCTACTATTCTTATTCGCCCCTACTAAAGTAAGGCAGATTTCATTACGGATCCCGTTACGGCTCAGTATATCCCGTTACGGCATGGCATTACTGATCGATCCATCCCGTTACGGCGCCATATATATGTAATTACGCTTTAAAGGAAAGATCTCTCTCTCTCTTGCCTGTTGTCTGGTTGTTTCGTGATCTCTCTCTCTTGCCTTTGGTGTAAGACTACGATCTATACTTAGCAAAAAAAGCACATCTCCGACCAAGTACTTTCCCTTGGTAGCTCCGATCACTTTGATCACTATCTAGAATTCTAGGACAGGGCGCTACACTACCTTTACGAGTCTCTATCCCTACCTTCTATCCCTACCTCTGGAAGGCAAGCTGGTACCCCCGCTTTCCTCCTAAAGTGGGATTTCACCCTAATAACTGACCCTTAACGAGGTATCCCGGTTGATTTGCTCTCCCACTCTGCGGGGTAGCCTCCTTCCTTTCCCTCCTATATGGAGAATAAGGGTCTGTCACTTTCACCACTGGGTCTACTGCTGCGCCTGGGTCTCGATCTTTAACGACTAACCTGCTGCTCCTGAGAGTTCCCCACCTGAAGAACTAGACCTGTTGGCCCTAGACCACTTCATTTATGAATGCTTTTTAGGTACAGCTATAGACCCGGGATCGGATTCAACTACCGAACCTTCCCTTTACTTCAGTCCACACAACCTACCCATCTGAAGAACTAGACCTGCCTTATACCTATACCAATTTCATGAATCGCTTAGGAGCCACTGCACTATTGCTCTCTTACTTAGCCTATTTACCTTTACTTAAGTGTTCTCTACTCAAAACCCCCCCACCTGTTCTCTTTACCCACCTATAGAATAGAAGACCTCACCCTACTTACTGATGATGCCCCAACCTAGTGAGTGCTGAAGCCAGGAATACTTCTTAGAGTAGGCACTATTCTATTTTCCCCCTACCTTCCCTTGGTTGGAGAGAGAGAGAGTTAAGATTCGATGGCGAAATAGAATGTTAGGCTATCCTAACTTGGATTGAATGGGGCTAAAGGAAGGGGAGAAAGCCTTTTATAAGGCCATGGTTAACTAAATCAAAATTCCAGTTAGAGGGTCAGGGGTCCCTTACACGAAGATGAAATGAAAAGGAAGAAAAGTGCCTTATCTCCCTGAACTCTAACTCATTTTCACCTGGTAAAGGACCTTACTTTTGCAAATATCTTTGAGGGGAAGAAATCAAGTCAATCCAAAATATCGTATACAAAGAGATATCTCATTATATATGTCATTATGCATTTCATATCATATCAGATAGCTGCGGAAGTTTGAACAGATTTCGATGGCGGCCTGGTGGTCGAGAGTTCGCTTCCTCACCCTACTAATTTGGCCATAACAACGGCTGGAAGGAATCAATATCTTGATGGAAGGGAGAAAGCCCCCTGTTTCCCCACCCGAGAAAGCAGGCTCTTCTTAAGCCCAAGCAGAACAAGATTTTCAGCCTTCAAGGCTAGAATCACTCCCGAAAGAGAATTAGTCAAGTTTGACCAACTAGTTAAGGTGTCTCACTGCGGTAGATGTACCCGTAGAGAAAGCCAAGGAAATGCGGGGAAATGGTTTTCAAGTTGTAAACTCTTATCAATTAAGGGTCACTCGAAGAACTATCCTTTATTGAGGGCTGGGTCCTGGGCAATCGGAGAGGAATATTTCTGTCCTCAATCTTCAAGCCATCGGGGAAGCTACGTAAGGGCTATCTGGGAGCCGCACCCCTGAATCAATAGGAAGGTGAAACACTTTGTTGTTGGCTTATTCTGAAAGCCGTATTGGAAGGTTCGAGGGCTCTATGACGTTCTCGCCCGATCGATCGGTATCCACCCTTTGGGGATCTGATGGGAGTTCCTATTGCAGGGGAGTGGGAAAAAAACCCGAACGGCGTAAAGAACATTCGAGCAACCAGCCTGCCCGTTCAATTCCTACTGAGAAGAAATGATCTTCCATATGTGAATCTTATTCTTCGGGAAAGGGCAATGTCCCTACGTTAGGTTAAGATGGAAATAATATACCCAGTTCAGTAGACTCAACAGATAGGCGGCTCAATTCAGTAGATGACATGCCTGATAAGGTAGGTCAATTGATAGGCTGAGGGGATAAGTAGTGGTTTTCAAATATATAATAGTGTCACTGGAGTCAGTAGGTTCTTAAGATAGTGCATGTGATAGAGAAACCTAGACCAATGCAGGACGAAATGAAAAAACATTAGTATGGGGCAAGCATTTGCGAAAGAGGCCGGTGAAAAGGTGCCTGACCTAAAAGCTAAGAGAGAAACTTCATTTTTGCCCTCCGTCCGCTCAAACCCATATTTTCCGTTCGATCATGACAAGCGCTCAACCGGTAAGTTGAGGAAAGGATACCTTTGATTTTGGACGTAACCCCAGATCTTGAGAAGGGATATCGAGAAACCTCCTTTCTTTTGCCATGGTCTCATCATCTCCAAGGGCGACGCATCTTCCGACTATGGACCTTACTGGTATCAGCTCTTGCTCTTAAGTGGGAAGGAATATATTACTTGCTCTTTATCAAATGTTATCAGCCTGATCTGAAAGGTTGAGCTCACCAGAAAATTGAGTGCATCTATTAAGGTCCCTAAACCAGAGTTTGAATCATAATGACCATGCTTAGGCGCCACTTTCAACCCTTCGAAGGGTCAAAAAAATGAGGCAAAAAGGTTTGGAACAATGGAACATCGATTCGCTCTATCTTAGGCTGACGGTTCAGCTGAAGATCTAGTGAATCTCGTGTGTAGGGATCTGATAGCGAGAGGATCGAAAAGAAAAACTGGGTGAGTCGCCACATGAAGTACTACCTATAGTGTGTGGAAACTGCGGAACATCGATTCTCTCTGTCTTAGGTTAGAAGCACAACCAACCTGTGTAGAATGGCCACGATAAGAGTACTACCTGATCGACTTACATAACTAGTTTGGGTGGCTCGGTTCACTGCACTCACACCCCGATGGTAACTGAGTCCAGAGATATATGGGACCATATCGAAGCAAAGTGAAGTAGAGAAGGCTGGAGTGGAGTCGGTCGAATGAGTAGAGTGAAATAAAAGGATTGAATGGTTCAAAGAGTGGATGGGTTGGAGGTACAAAGTTGAAAAAAGAAGTGAAGGTGGCTCAATACTTAAGAGTGCGAGTTGTTGGTACACAGAGTAAAGAGTGCGAGGGATGGGAAACATAGAAGGAATTTTGGTCATTTTGTTACTACCATGGGTCACCATACAGAGAAGGAAAGATCCATGTAGAATGGATAGGAAAGATTGACCTTCGGCACATGCATGATAGATGGAGCGGCACGAGTCAATGGCGCGATGAGAATGAATGAAGAATTGGGATCTTTGAATAATGTTGAATGTTATGTATGTCATAATCTTGGACATGTTGCAGCCAGATGTAGAAGAAGAATGGTTCAAGACCATCACACAAAAGGATCATCACGTTCCTGGCACTTTAAGGGATATTGCTTTGCTTGCAATATGTTTGGTCACAGAGTTGTTGATTGCTACAGAAGGAATATGAAACATGTAAGATGTTATGCATGTAACAAGCTTGAACATACAACAAAGGAATGCAGGAACAAAGTACGGGCACCATACCAAAAGGAGAAAACATCATCACACTTGAAGATATGGAAGAAGAAGGAAGTACAATCAGGAAGATGTGGCACAACAAAATATACAGACATAACAGACTCAGAGGGACCTGAAAGTGCAAAACTTCAGTGTCAAAAATCTCATACACAAGTTTCATAAAGGGAAATTGCGTATATACGTGAGTTAGACACTGCACAGTCGCGTATATGTTAGTTTGAGGAAAAGCAGTGGGACAGACTCAGGAAAAAGGGTCTGATATGATTCAGTCCATTATTTGCTCTGTTTGATAATAGTTACAATCTGCTGATGATGTGTGGAAATGTCTTGATACTTGTAAGATGTTTAGAAATGTTTTGATCTTAACTTGTGGATGATGATGCATATGCATGATCAGATCTGACAGTAAACAAGATGGCACAGGTTCAAGGGGAGCATATGCTTTTAATAATGCATTGTTGGCATTATGGTTAGTAGTCTTTGGTGATGATGCTTATATGGTGCTTACATGGTGATCTTCATAAGGATAAGGAGAAGTACAAAGCTTGAATACACATCTTCATTACTTGATGTTGAGTCACTCATATGTTGCTGATTTCATATACATAAAGATCATATAATACAGTTATGATGCAAGATTCCTATAGTTCTTGGCACTCATGTGGATAAGGATTGTTGCTGTTGATGATATCAAGAAATCTTGACAAATGATCTTGAGCTCAAGATACATAGTGCTGGATAAATGAATGATTACTCAAAGTTGCATTGTTGGAGACAAGATGATGATGAGTTCTTACCTATATAATGATAGGTTGATACTTACATATGTTGATTAATGCAGATGTTCCCAAGTGATGATACATGCAGATCTTGATGTTGATGAGATGACTATGGTGTTTTTCACATATGATTCTGTATGTCATATGAAGAATTCTGTTCAAAAGGATGAGTTGATGTAGACATACCTTGTTATAGGTTGCTGGTCTAGATGCTGTTGTCAGATGATTATGGAGCAAATCATACATTGTGTATGATAGTTGCTGATGTCTATCATGATCTTATTTAGATGTTTGGTCTCTATGTCATGTAAAGGTCATATCAAGTCTCATGATGTACTAGTTTGTCTCTATCTATTGTAGTCATTTAATGAATCCCTTTTGGTCATATGATGTAATTTGTACCCCCACTATGCATGGGAAGGATGATGTAATAGTTCAGTCATGTATAAACATTTGGTATTTGGCATATCCCCACTTGATTGGGTGGATGAGTCAATATTGGTATATCTCCACTGGGTTGGGAGATGGATGTATGTATGAGTCCTTCGTGATAGGAAGGTCATTTATGATAGAGTCATGTTCTTCTTGTAGAACATCTTTTTGCAGACCTTGCTTACAGTCAGGGGGAGCATGAACAACACACTTTATGTATGAAATGTGGGCATGACAAGCATCATAAATAATTAAAAAAAACAGGTAAATCACATGGTCCTCAAAAGAAATTGAGGCACATGTTTATAATCCTAATGATTCAAAGGCTCTTTCATTGGAAAGAATTAATTATGTTGCGGGGATGGCATGCCTCACACATAAGTGAGTTGGGAGTTATGTGAATCCCAACATATTCAATAGCCATGAAGCATATAAAGAATACATGGCCTAAAAAATTCAAGGATGAAGTACGAAGTCTATGAATTAACATAGCCATGGATGGTGTCAAACCATATTCCCTCCAAAACACCAACTATTCTGTTTGGCCCGTAGTAGTGAACAATAACAATATCCCCCCATGGTTGTCTGTGAAGAATGAACGTCTTATGTTTGCTCTCATAATCCCTAGTAGAAGACAAGTGAAGAAAATGGATGTCTACTTATAACCATTGGTATATGAATTGAAGGAATTATGGGAAGGAATACATGTGTACGATATATCAATACTCATCACAATAGAGAGGAGTTTTACGTTGTATGGCATATGTTCTTACACCATACATGTTTATCTAGGCTTAGGAGTTTGATCTGGTAAATTACATTTTTATTGATTTGTTTATATACATCACCATAGTGTTCCACATATTAATTTAATTCATTGCAATTGTTTTGATCTCAATGGTCCCTAACAACATGTCAACCTGTATACAATAATTTTGCATGTCTTGTAACAGAAGGGTATCATGGATGTAAATGTTTTGGACCTTCTCTGAAATCTAGGTGTTTCGACCATCTACAAAAGCTAGTCTATGACTGCTCTAGAGTATTCCTCCCAGAAGATAAACATCCCCTTTTAATGGTAAACTAGAGAGAACCCAAAGTCATGTAATAATGACATCAACTGAATGGCTTAGAGCATATGAGAGAGAGAAGGAGAAGGTGTTTGTAGAAATGTTTAATTCAAATGGTGAGCCTATCTTCAATGATCCAGAATTCTATGACACCTATGTTGAGAAATGTCTTATTCAAATCAAAAGGAAATGTCTTTTATGAGCTCCCATATTGGGAGCATCTTAAGATTGCCCACTTACTAGATCCCATGCATATATTTAAAAATGTTTCATCTTCTTTATGGAGGCACATATCATCAAAAGAAAATGACACATTGGTTGTTAGGAGAGATCTTATTTCTTTAAAAACTAAAAAGAAACATTAGCCAAGACAAGAAACTAGAGGAGAGGCCGGTCCCTCTTGGTCTTTCAAATAAGGTGGTGTCAGGTGGATTTTAAAGATAAATGATATTTATTTGGAAAAGGAAGTTATAATGAGTGTGAGGGTGCTTTTTTTATATGGGTCTTCACTACAGTGCCACTTCACTGTGGAGGTTCGTTTGTCAGGGTTGAAATTGCATGACCATTTGAACCTTTTAAAAATATGTATGTCAAAAACATGTTTTTTTATTTTTTATTTTTTTATTTTATTTTTTGCAATGGGACATTTTATAATTAATTTTTGTATAATGTACTATTTACTGTGCAGTGTCATTATCCTCTGCTTGTGTGTGGGTGGGTGAACCACGACTTCCCCCAAGACCTACGATGTGCCATATCTAAATTATCTACATTTTAACGTTGGATCACATCAAAGGAGATTAATATGGCTAGCATTCCGTGATGGTGTCAAGAGATAGTTGAGGTTGTTTGTATGTTTGAGAAGGAACTACCAACGAGTTCCATGGATTTGTTGGTTCATCTTCTAATTCACCTAGTAGATGAGGTTGAATTAGTTGGGGTGGTTTCTTGTCATTAGATGTTCTTCTTAGAGTGGTACATGAAGAAATTGAAAGGTTTTGTTCGCCAAAGAGAAAAAACTGAGGGGTCTATGGAAGATGGGTATATATCGTATGAGCCTTCCTATTATGCCAGTGAGTACATCAAGTAGATTGACAACACACCGAGGGCAGTGATTTGGTACGATGAAAGGATGAAGACAAAAGAGAAGGGGAGCTTCTCCAAACAAATGGAAAGAGGTGCATGATAAAGAGTAAGTGGCTTATTATTTGTCAAATTTCTACACAGTAACTATTCACACTGAACTTCATATTAATGGATATTTTGATATTATACGTACTATATATGTTGGTTTGATTTCATCAACGAATTCATAAATTGAAGCCATAAAATAATTCATTCCTTACAATATGGAAGCAACACAACTGTGGGTCGCATTGTATGAGTAGAAGAGGAGGAAATGAGACAATGATAGGAAATAATTCAAGTGGTTGAATGGTATAAGCGTGCCGTATCCTGATCATTTAAAATAAAATATGCCAATGACATGCCCTAACAGTTGGGTGGTGTAGGTTTGAACTCCATATAGAAATTACCTGCATACGAATTCTAAAACATAGGAAATAAACAATGCGAGAGCATAACACATAAAACACATATACACAGAGATTTTTCCTTGGATCCCAAAACTGGGACTACCAGCTTGATTTTTAATAATGTTCCTTTCAATGTTATAATACATATTTATACATGCCAAAGCATCCAATACCATGGACCGAAAACCATCGCGTCCAAAACCATGGACCGAAAACCATCGCCTCCAAAAACCATATGCAAAAAACATGCACAAAACCATAGGTAGGTCCGCCCAACCTAATATAGGGTCCAAAACCAAAATTTTCTGGGGTGCTGCCCTGGACCCCATAGAGTGGGGTTACCTGAACCCCTCAAACCCCCTGTGACTCCCCCTGCTACGCAATCAGCGCAACAAAGGGGGGGCTCTGCCCCCCTCCTAACCCCCCGGTTATGTTAGGTCCCTATAATGCTAGTGATTACCCCTTTACTACTGAAGTTATATCCCTTATTAATATTGTTGTGCCCCTATTATCCCCATATTGTTATTATTGTGCCCCATAGAATTCCTATATTGTTATTTTTGTGCCTTTATATTATTATTGTTAGGTCGGTTGGGTTATATTGTGACTCCTTAGACTCCTATATATAGAAAAGAGGTTTTGTCATTCGAATCATCAAAGAATCATTCATTTGTGTAATATTAAGGAGGTTTCCCCCTTGAAGAGGCTGAATTCTAAGGCGTTGATCTATCTTTTCTATCTTTTTGTGAGCTGGTTTCATAACATTTGGTATCAGAGCTTTGGATTCTAGGGTTTTGCTGCTCCAAATAGGTCATCGTGGCATTTTTGCTATAACTTTTTTTTGCGATGTTTTAGAAGCGAAAAAAAAACCCATTTGAAATGAAGTCGCACTAGACCTTGGATCTGAATTTCAAAGCTTTTCACAATATATTTGCAGAAATATGATATGAGGAAGTTGGTCTTTTTACAGACTCCTGAATTACATTCCAAATAGGTGACCTGGGGAAAAACGTTATAGATTTCTCTCTGAGCATCGGATTGAAGTTTCGTAAGAAGGTACAGAAAGAGGATAGACTGCAATTTCTTGTATATATCTTTTAGAGCTAAAGGCCGAAACAGGGACACGTGGCATGTCGTACAATTTAGCTCTACTGAACTACTCTATAATCAGGTCACTGTGGGAGATTTGGCATAACTCTTCCTTGGAGAATCCAATTTGGATCAGACTGGCGGTGTTGGAAAGAGGACACAAAGGGCTACTACAGGTCGCAATGTTAGAACTGGATGGTCTGAAATTACAGAGATACATCAGAGGAAATATCGAGCTCTTGCAAAGTGAAAAAAGGTGTGTAGATTTTTTTAAATTTTTGCTTAAGATTGGTTTGAAAAATTATTTTGAAGGAATTCAAAGGGCATAGTAGAGCATTATTATCGTTAACTTATACCCCAAGGAAAGAAAATGCAACCACCTAGTAAGCAACTTGAAAGCTCTAGCATGACTCATGAAGAAGAGGAAGAAATGCTACATGATATATCAAAATTACAAGCCCAAGTGCAACAAATGTCACTCTCACAAAAGCTAACAGAAGCTAAGATAAATGACATGGAATCTAAGATAAAGGGTGTGGCAGCTAAGATGGACAATTTGAAGATAGATTTGAAGATGAATTTGAAGAGAGACATGGCAGATTTGAAGACAGATGACAAATTTTCTACAAGAAATACTTACAAATGGTGAAAGGGTAGTAAAGGAAACTCATGATGCAAACAAAAGAAATGTTAATCATGATTTCATAGACTCTAATGTCAGATCGAAGACCCACAATATTCCAAAAATCGATATGAGGAAGTTTGATGGCAAGGATCTTGCAACATGGATATTACAGATGGAGCAATTTTTCGATCTCAATAATGTGCAAAACACACAAAAGGTACGTATGGCAACTTTATATTTGGAACCAAATCAGTTTGTATGGTATCAATGGCTTTGCTCTCGTAAACAATTTATCACTTGGGCAATTTTTACGAAGAATTGATAGCACATTATGAGGATACAAAAAGCAACACTTTTTTTAGCCAATTGATAAGTCTCAAACAAAAGGGTTCAATAATGGAGCACATTGAGGAGTTCCAAAAATTGAACATAAGGGTAAAAGATATTCCAGAGGAGCATAGGATTGATGTGTTCATAGGGTCTTTAAAGGATAATATCCAACATGATGTTCGCCTTTGGGAACCTGATTCATTAGAGAAGGCATTCAGGTTAGCAAGAAAAATGGAAAGCAAAATTATGGCAACCAAGAAGCATATCACTCACAACTATAAAGATGGAAGTGTTGTCCCTAGTCTTCCACAACCTATAAGGTTGACACCACAACAATTGGAAGAAAAAAGAGCAAAAGGGCTTTGTTACAGTTGTGATAGCAAATACACTATAGGTCATAAGTGTGCCGAGAAGAAATTATTCTACATAGACTGTGAAGAGGAAGAAGAAAAGGAGCAGGAAAGGTCAAAAGAAGAGGACATACTCCAGGAACAAACCCTAGATGAAGAACAAATAAACCCGACCATATCTTGTAATGCATTGGCGGGAATTACCACTCCTCAAACCAATATAGAAGGACAAATCAAGAAGAAAAAGGTAATAGTGTTGATTGATTCAGGAAGCACCCACAATTTATTCATTGTAGGGTAGAAAAAGAATTGAATTGCTTCCTATATCCAGCACCAGAGTGTCAAGTGATGATTGCAAATGGAGAAACAATAAATTGCTCTCGAAAGTGCCATAATATCAAGCTATCCATGGGAGAATATGTATTGACTAGCCCAATGCCTTCCATTCCAATGGGAGGTGTTGATGTTGTACTAGGAGTCCAATGGCTACAATCCCTGGGTACAATAGCTTTTAATTTTCAAGAACTTTTCATCAAATTTTCTACAGAAGGAAAGGAAGTTGAATTGAGGGGTATTGCAGGGAAACCAGGAAAGATAATCAGCTCTAATGTTATGACAAAGCTTCTAAAAAAGGAGTAAGGAGGTGTAATTGCACAATTATGTTCGCTAGATGTTTCCACATCGGAATCATCTATTTCTCCATATCTCCAAAAAGTCCTGAACAATCATTCCAAGGTATTTGAGACTCCCAAAGGTCTCCCACCTATGCGTGATCATGATCGTGCTATTCATCTGATTCCAGGAAGTGTTCCTCCGAACATCAGGCTGTACAGATATCCCTATGTCCAAAAGAGTGAAATTGAACATATGGTTGCAGAAATGCTAGAGGCTAGTATAATTCAACC
>APFE031110391.1:4060-21222 GCA_000404065.3 Pinus taeda | reverse complement strand
TCCCGCTATCAACAATGAACTGTATCGGGGAGCCCTTTACCCACATCTGGGAGTGGAAGAGACACTCCTCCTCCTTTAGATCTTCGGGTTCTTTTTTCTGGATCTTTGCGGTAGCAACAGTGGCGCTGGGGTCCGCATCAATGATCTGCTTCCTTTTTTCATACCCCTTATCGGGTTCTGACTCAGAGTCCGAAGATGCATCTGATTCTGAAACTTTTAGCTCAGCCACCAGTGACTGCTTGGCCCGACACTCACTTGTGTTGTGAGTGGAGCTCTTATGGAACTCGCACCATTTTCCAGTGTCCTTTCTCGGCTTCGCGTCGCTGTTCTTTGCTTGTAGCTTCGGCTGGTTGTCTTGGGTTGTCCCGCCTTAGCTTTGTCCTTTGTTCTATGGTTTAAGGGCACCTTTCCCCTGCTTTGGATTCGCAGATCCAAAATCTCGCTTCTTTTGTTTCAACTTCTGTTCGACCTTGATGGCATACCGGTATGCTGCGCCGAGTGAGGGGATGTTTAGGAATTGTATTTCTTCCTGGATGTCCTTGTGCAGGCAGCCACGGTATTTGAGTATCAAATGTTGCTCCGAATCCTTGATACCCAGCTTTGTGCGAAGAGTATGGAACAGATTGGTGAACTCTGGCATGTCTTGGTCCCTTCCATGCCGCAGCGTAGTCCATTTTATGTATTCATCCTCATAGCTCTCGACAGGGTAGTACTGCTCCTTGATGGCATTCCGGAACGAATCCCAGGTGGGTGCGGCTGAAAATAGTGAGCCAGTACTTTCATCCTTCTTCTCGCAGTAGGTTTCCCACAAGTCCTTGACGTGGGGGGCTGCTTTGAGGAGAGCAAAAACAATCTTTTCCCGACTCGAAAATTGATGAACAGAAAAATAACCCTCTAGCAGATTTAACCATTTATCTACGGCGTCTGCGTCTATCTCACACTCGAATCTGGGGATTTCAAAATTAACTTGTACCTTTAAGGGTGTGGCGTTTCTAGAGTAGCTGCTGGAAGCCGATGCGTTGCTTCCGGGTAGCCGCTGAAGGATCTGGGCAAAACTGTCCATCATCGTGTTCCGTTGTCACTCGAGGGCTTCTTCGAGCAAGATTT
The DNA here is from genome assembly GCA_000404065.3 of Pinus taeda. Taxonomy (NCBI): domain Eukaryota; kingdom Viridiplantae; phylum Streptophyta; class Pinopsida; order Pinales; family Pinaceae; genus Pinus; species Pinus taeda. The sequence continues at coordinate 20,115 of APFE031110391.1, read as the reverse complement.
TGATGGGATCTCCTGCCCCCTCGTCTTTCTTCTCGTCTGCCATTGGAGGCCGTCGGGATTTGCAAGGCTGGTCTTGCAAAGGTTCAACCAGTTCAAGCCCTAACTCCTTATATCCCGACTTTGTTGGGGACATGCAAAGAAAAACAGAGAAAAAGCAGACCGCTCTGATACCACTGATCCGGATTTAAACAGGAACGCAACAAATTACAGAGATAACCATATACACAAAGATGCAGTGGAAATAATACTTCATTTCATTAATGAAAAATACTGAAACATGCTTACAATCAAAAATGGAAATAAACTAGCTAGGGCGATGGTAGCTTATCTCTGAGAAGAGATGTGATGGCTACATGCCTCTGAACTGTGTTACAATGAGGCTCGAAGGCCTATTTATTGTTGAGAAACAATGAAAAACCCTCAACATTCCAAAACCTAACCCTAGGAGATGAAACGCCAAACTATGGGCCCCGTTTGGGGGTAAGTTGGTACATCAACTTCTGGGGGTCGTAACTTTAGCATATGATCTCCGTTTGACGCGTACAATAGCTCATTAGAAAGATCTATTCGAGCACTATCATTGTTGGAACGGGCAACATCAGTCCATGCCATGGACCCATGTTGCCCCTAGATTCCCCAAAAAACGTCGTTTAGGGCCTCAAAACGGCTTCGGAAGTTCAGGACCCGAAAAACTGCTAAAAATAGTAAGTTGTGCTACAATTAAGGAAACTGAAAGTGCTGAGGAAGACAATGGTGGGGGTCCAGGTGGACTTGGCATGTGGCCACTAATATCCACCTGGATCATCCCCCTTAGGAAAAATTGGTCCCCATTGCGTTGACTTCCTCCATGAGATGAGGAAAGTTCTACTGAACTTGGTCCGTGGTGAACCACTTTCCCTAGTGAATTTGTTTCCCTTATTTGATAACTTGATATAGTTAGATCCTTTGCTATCAGGTGTTTTTGATCTATGTGTCAATTATCCGATTACTTGTGGCTTTTTCCATATAGTCTCGGTTTAACTCTATTGGTGTGAGTCATTCTGCAATGTCGGATGTGTCCAACAATGGTGGAAAGTAGGGCTGAAGGTGGTCCACATTGAACACTAGGTGCAGACCAAGGAATGGTGGAATACTAAGCTCAAAGGAATTGTCCCCTACTAGGTTTTTTGTCATGTATGGCCCATATTACAGTGAGCGAAGCTTGCAATGGGGCCTAGCAAGGTGCTCCTTCTGCAAATGTAGCCAGACTTTGTCACCCACCTAGACCTCGTGCGACACCTGATGTTTATCATGCTGTTACTTGTACTTAGCAATGGCTCTATCCAATATATCATGGACCTATTAGAGGATGTGCTGAATGTGCTCAATGAATTTTTTTTCATTTTTAGCTTCAAATCTACCTGAGTAGCTCCAAATGGTATTGCCACATCAATGGGACATAGTGGATGGAATCCCAAGCCCACCTGAAAAGGCTTTTGCCAGTGGAGATGTGGAGAGCCCAATCATAGCTGTGTTGGATAGAAGGGATGCTCCCATCCCATGTGCGTGGATGCTTTGAGTTTTACATGCACAGAATGTGTACAATCAGCTTGTGGACGGCCTTTCTCTGGCCATCAGTTTGGGGATTGAAAGTTATGGACTTAGTGAGCTTTGTTTCCATTATCGACCAAAGACTGGACCAAAATGTACTGAGGAACTTTTTGTCCTAATTTGAGAATATAGACCATGGGATCCCAATGTGTACCCACACTCGCTCAAAGAAGAGTTTAGTAGTGACTTCTATTATGATATTCTTATTGTAGGTTTCCATACTAGACATCTTCAAGAATCTATCGACGACCATGAAAACATAGTCATTTCCATGCTTACTATAAGGAAGGCCCAACATGTAATCCACGGAGATGGATTCCCAACGTCGACTAGCGGTAGGTGACAAAGTATAAGGGCCTTTCTTCTTGATGGTCAGTTTAGCAATGGTGCAGGAAGTGCATGATCTAATGTACTGCCCAACATCCTATCAAAGATTTGGCCAATAGAAATACTTTAGCAATGCTCCCATTGTTTTCTCGACCACAAAATGCCTAATGACCCGATTGTAGTGAGCTTCCCAAATCATCTTGGCACGCTCGCTTGAAGGAACACAAAGGTGTCTCAGGTTGCATTAAAGTGCATCCTAGAGGTGATAATATGGAACTTACTAACCATCCAAGAGTGTCTGGTATGTGTGGCTGAATTTTGGGTCGGTTTTGTAGAGATGTGGCCAATCACAAGTCTTGAGCCCACAAGAGTTGAGCACGGTAGTTAACGCCATGATCAGTGATCGCCTAAGGAAATCTGCAACATTATTGGTGTTGCCCTTCTTCTACTTGATATTCAAATGGAACTATTACAAGTATTTGGACCACTTCTGATGGCGATCATTCTGTAACTTCCCTTCCATCTATATGAACTGGAGGGGCCAATGGTCTATGTGTATGACCGTTTCCTTCCGTAAAATGTAATGCTTTCATTCTCTGCAGGCCTGCACAATGGAATACATCTATTTTAATACGTGGGATACTTCGAGATTCTATCTGAAATTGTCTCTCTGTGAAGTGCCATTGGATGCCCTTATTGAGTAAGGACTGTCGTAATAGCATTATCAAAGGCATGTGTCTCAATCTCAAATTGTTGTTGTAAGTCTCGTAATGTGAGCACTAGTGTAGAGGAGAGGTGATGTTTCAACTTTGCAAATTCCTTCTGTTGAGATTCAGTACAAAATAAATTTTCTTTTGCTCCTCCCTTGATGACTTGACTCAAGGGCCAAGTGATATGAGAAAACCCCAACATGAACCTACAGTAGAAATTCACAAGACCGAGAAAGTTGCAGAGCTCTGTTAGAGTGGTTGGGGCTAGCCAATCGTGAATGACTTGGATCTTTGTTGGATCCATATGTGCCCCCTATTCATTAGTAATGTATCCGATATATTGAAGCTAAGTCATGCCAAAAGTGCATTTCACCAAATTGGCACACAGCTTGTGTTGCCGCAATGTTTGGAGAACATGTTGGATGTGGTGGAGGTTCTCTTCTAAGGTCTGGTTAAAGATCAGAATGTCATCCAAGTATACCACTACAAATGAGTCAGTGAATGGCTGCAATATGTCATCCATTAACCTCATGAAAGTTGCAAGATTGTTTGTCAATGTGAAAGGCATAACTATCCATTCGAAATGTCCCTCCTTGGCTTTGAAGGTGGTATTCCACACAATAGATGGTTCGATTGGTACCCAGTGATATGCAGACTTCAAGTCGACCTTGCCGAAATATTTCCCCCCCCATGAGTTGATCTATAAGGTCATCAATCCATGGGATCAAGCACCTATTCCAAACAATGCTCTTGTTCAACAATCGATAGTTAATATAGAGTCTCCAAGTCCCATCCCTGTTTTGTACCAACATGATCGGGCTCCCACAAGGCGTGTTGAGATTTTCTGTTTGGAGTGAAATAGGCAAAAATATCTGTAGGTGACAACAATAGAAATTCAGTTCCTAGATTAGCTCCAGGTTGTTTGGAGATGATTAATGCCTCCTATATTTGATGTCAGTGAGTTAATGAGGTTGTTATATTCTCTATCCTATATAACAGGCAACCATTGGGATGTTGGCAATGAGGGTGAGAGTTTTGTGAGGATTTCATTTTGTAATCTCCTGTTTCATTAATAAGATTGCCGATGCTTATGTTGTGTGGACGTAGCCCAGATTGGTTGGGTGAACCACGTTAAAAGCTGTGCCTTCTGTCCATGATTGATTTGCTGTGTATTTTTTTTATTTAACTGAGCATCTGATCTCCAACAAGTGGTATCAGAGCAATGTTAAAGTGCTGGTGCTATTGTTTGTTATCGTGGAGTTTGCATGCTGGTGTTGTGTGGAGGTGGAGCGCAGTTGAGCGTTGGATTTGTTGTTAACTGCTATCCAACAGAACTGTAAGGCATGGAGGTATTATGCTGGAGCGCTAGTGCTGGGCAAGCCAATCTCATCCACAAGCAGCGACAGCAAGTGCATGGTCGTGTTGGACTACTGTCCAACTAGCGTAGAGTTATGTCAACCTGCATGCAGTTCTAGGTTGCTACGCGGTAGTATATATGTTTTTTTTTTTGTGTCTGTTGTCAGTGTGGTCTGGTGATTTTTTGTTTGCTGTGCGCTCAAACAACAACATTACTGTGCGCATGCTTTGAAATTTGGTTGAGGGTCATATGTGCTCGCAGTGTGAATGGATTAGCACTGGTGTTATAGAGTTTTGGACATCTTTATTTCTTCCTGATCCACTTATACCAACAGTGGCAGAGCGCTGTTGTACGAAACCTGGTTCTCCCAGTCCAGTCGATCAGAGAATCCTTGTTGCCAAACTTTGAGATTTTGGCATCAAATTTTGATCTGGGTGATTAGTGTTATCGTCCTCTGTGTGAGGGCATTTGGAGCGGTCAGTTTTTTATTTATTTTCACCACGCCATTAGAACATTAGTGGCATCACCCTGTGAGGATCCAGATTGGATCAGATAGGATCGAATTATCCGTGCCAAAGGTCATCGAAGTCTGTTGTGACTAGTCAAAGAACAATAACGTGTTTCTTGTTTTTTTTCATCTTTGGATCGCCAGTTGTATCTCCTAGGAGCAGGAGCGAAGGATACTTATTATCATACACATATGAGATGGCCAATGGGTTTTAATGGCATTATCTTCCACTGACAGATTTTTCAAGAAAATCCGCATCTCTCTATACCTTGAGCAATCTGCATGAAAATTGGTAGAATTTGATACTGAGTCTTATGTATTGTAATTCACAGCAAAAAGTTTTTTTTTGTTGTGTAAAAACAAAGGCATAGGCAATTTTTTTTTTAATTGCTTGTATTTAAACGTTGGTTTTGGAGATTATTGTGTTTTTTGATACAAGATGGCGAAAACTCAAAGTGCCCGGTTTGAAATTGAGAAGTTTAATAGCAAGAATAATTTTGAGATCTGGATGGTGAAGATGCATGATTTGCTTGTCCAACATGGCGTGGCAAATGCGTTGTTGGGCAAGTCCAAACTGCCTTACAACATCACAGATAGTGAGTGGGCCGAGATGGATGAAAGAGCAATTAGTGCTATTCGACTGTGTCTAGATGATGATGTCCTATTTAATATTGTGTCAGAGACAACAGCTGCTGGTTTTTGGACGGAACTGGAGAAAGTGTACATGACAAAATCCTTAACCAATAGGATTCTCCTGAAGCGACAGTTGTACAGTTTGCGAATGAAGGAAGGTACATCGATTGATGATCATTTAAGTGTTTTTAATACTCTTCTTGTGCAATTACAAAGTATAGAAGTAAAAATTCCATCTGAGGATAAAGCTATTACTTTATTGTGCTCATTGCCCTAGTGATGGGATCATTTTGTTACTTCTATAAGTCTTAGTTCATCAGAAATTATTGAGTTTGATGATGTAGTTGCATCCTTATTATCGGAAGAAACAAGGAGGAGGTCGCATTTCGAAACCTCTACATGAGAAGCTATGATGGTTAGAGGTCGTTCGAAAGAAAGACGCACCAGGAAGCCGAGCGACTCACGTTCAAAGTCGAAAGGGAAGAAGAGTAAGATAAAGTGTTGGTTTTGTGGCAAGTCAGGGCATTTAAAGTAGGACTGCTCGAAGCGACAGCAGCAAACTTCAAAAGAAGAGTCTTCAACAGAGAAGAAGGAGGCAAATACGACAGATACAGGTTCGACATCTAGTTCAGGTATGAGTGATGAAGTATTATCAGTTAATGTGTCAAACCATGGTCAACATTGGTTGTTAGATTCCTGTGCATCAAACCACATGTGTATCCATAAAGAATGGTTTAAGGAATATAAATCAATTAATGAAGGAGTTGTGTACATGGGTAATGATGTAACATGTAATATTGTTGGGATTGGGAGCATACAACTACAAATGTTTGATGGGACAACTAGAATATTAACTGATGTGAGGCATGTACCAGATTTAAGGAAAAACTTGATTTCATTAGGAGCACTTGATTCAAATGGATATAAGACCCTAATTCAAGGTGGAGTAATGAAAATTTACAAAGGTATTTTACTAGTTATGAAAGCTAAGAAAGTAGGAAATCTATTTCAGTTAGAAGGAGGTACAGGGTCAGATTTTGTGTCTACTGTGTCTGAACATGACAGTAGTTCCATTCACTTATGGCATCAAAGATTGGGGCATATGAGTGAAAGAGGGTTGAAAATTTTGGCTGATCGAAAGTTACTTCCAAATCTAAAATATGGAAAGTTAGATTTCTGTAAGCATTTCCTGTTTGGAAATCAAAGTAAACAAAAGTTTAAAACAGGCAAACATACTAGTAAAGGCATACTTGATTATATCCATTCAGATGTTTGGGGACCAGCCCCTACAAATTCATATGGTGGTTTGTCTTATTTTGTATCATTCATTGATGACTTTTCTAGGAAGGGTTGGGTCTACATGTTGAAAAGAAAGTCTGATGTTTTTTCAGTTTTCAAGCAGTTTAGAGCATTGGTAGAAAACAACACTAGTAGAACAATAAAATGTTTACGAACTGACAATGGTGGTGAGTTTACTTCCAAGGAGTTTGACAGCTATTACAAGGATGCAGGGATCGAGAGGCATAAGACCACGGTTTATGCTCCTCATCAAAATGGAGTTGCTGAACACATGAACATGACTCTTCTAGAGAGAGCAAGGAGTATGCTGAGTAACGCCAGATTGCAAAAGGAGTTGTGGACGGAAGCGGTAGCAACAGCATGTTATGTGATAAACCTATCTCCATCGACGGCGATAGACTGCAAGATTCCGCAAGAGGTATGGAAAGGACACCCTTGTGACTATTCTAAACTCAGAGTGTTTGGTTGTGATGCATATGCTTTAGTGCCTAAACATCAACAAACTAAGTTAGATCCAAAGTGTAAAAGGTATATCTTTGTTGGGTATGGTGTTGGAACAAAGGGATATAGATTGTGGGATCCTACTACCCGCAAAATCATCATCAACAGAGATGTAAAGTTTAATGAATCCTCTCTTGTACAGTTAGATGTAGATAGTCGATTGAAACAGGATGATGTATCTGACTTTCAGCACATTCAGTTTGATAGCATTTCTAACGATAGTCATGATGACCATAGTTCAGATACTAGTCATGAACAGGTTTCAGAATCAAAACATGAACAGGGTTCAGGTTTAGATCAAGAACAGGTCTCAGATACTGATCGGCAAGAAGTTCCTACAGAGGGTAGTCAGCCAATCGAGGAAGCGCCAGAAACATCCTTAAGGAGGTCGACAAGAATCAAACGGCCACCGAGAAGGTATGATGATTATGTCACTTCTGTTGCATTTACTGCTAATGACAATGAACCTCTGTGCTATCAGGAAGCAATAGAAGGTTTGAAAAGTGATAAGTGGAAAGCAGCCATGAAGGACGAAATGATGGCCTTAAGTAAGAACGGCACATGGGATCTAGTTGAGCTTCCGAAAGGCAGGAAAACTATGGGGTGTAAATCGGTTTTCAAGCTGAAACGGGGTGTGAATGATACGGAAGACAGGTACAAAGCGCGACTGGTTGCAAAAGGGTTTTCTCAGAAAGCTCGTATTGACTTTCATGAGATTTTTTGACCAGTGGTTAAAATTGTTTCAATTAGAATTGTGTTAGCATTAGTGCCTTTGCTTGATTTATAGTTGCAGCAGTTAGATGTTAAGATTGCATTTCTACATGGTGATTTAGATGAGGAAATATATATGGAAAAACTGGAAGGGTTTGTTCAGCATCGCAATGAGAAATTTGTCTGCAGGCTCAAGAAGTCATTATATGGCCTGAAGCAGTCGCCTCGGCAGTGGTATAAGAAGTTTGATTCTTTCATGTTGAGTTAGAAATATGTTAGAAGTGAATATGATCATTGTGTTTTTTTTAAATAGTTGAATAATGGCATATTCATTATCTTGGTATTGTATGTTGACGATAAGCTTTTAGCAAGCAAAATCATAGAAGAAATCAACAGGTTGAAAGCTCAGATGGCAAGGACATTTGATATGAAAGATCTAGGAGCAGGAAGACAGATTTTGGGCATGGAGATTTTGAGAGACAGGAGCAATGGTAAGCTATGGCTATCACAACAAAAGTATATTGAGAAAATACTTTTGAGATTTGGTATGAATAATGTGAAGCCTATTTCATTCCCTTTAGCTTCCCATTTTAATCTTTCTTCGTGTTTATGTCCTAATACAGATGAAGAAAAGAATTATATGTCTCGAATTCCATATGCCAATGTAGTAGGGTGTTTAATGTATGTGATGGTTTGTACTCGACCAGATATTTCACATGCAGTTGGGGTTGTCAGTAGGTACATGGAAAATCCGGGTAAAGAACACTAGTTAGCAGTGAAATGGGTGCTTCGGTACTTGAGAGGAACAAGTAGTTATTGTATTTCTTACAATAAGAGTAGTTAATTTGTTTGCAGATATGTTGATTCTGATTTTGCAGGTGATTTTGATAAGAGAAGGTCAACTTCAGGGTACGTCTTTACTCTTGCAGGTGGAGCTATCAGCTGGATGTCAAAGCTACATAATACATTGTTGCTTGGAAAGAAGCGATTTGGTTGAAAGGTTTGTTTGGTGAATTTGGTAGGTTGCAGGACACCATCAAGTTATTTTGTGACAGTCAAAGTGCAATACATTTGGCTAAGAATCTGGCCTATCATAGTAAATCAAAGCATATACCGATCAAGTACCATTTTGTAAGACATGTTATCACTGAAAGGGGAGTCTCTCTTGAAAAGGTGCATACAAAGGAAAATTGTGCAGACATGTTCACGAAACCAGTTTTGTTAGAGAATCTACACTCGTGTTTGGCTTCTCTTGGCTTGTAGAAAAGATAAAATAATAATAACAAGGCATCAGGCTAATTGTTGTCATGGTGGAGATTGTTGAGATTTTCTGTTTGGAGTGAAATAGGTAAAAATCTTTGTATGTGACAACAATAGAAATTCATTTCCTAGATTAGCTCCAGGTTGTTGGGAGATGATTAATACCTCCTATATTTGATGTGAGTGAGTTAATGAGGTTGTTAGATTTTCTATCCTATATAACAGGAAACCATTCAGATGTTGGCAATGAGGGTGAGAGTTTTGTGAGGATTTCATTTTGTAATCTCCTGTTTGATTAATAAGATTGTCGATGCCTATGTTGTGTGGACGTAGCCTAGATTGGTTGGGTGAACCACGTTAAAAGTTGTGTCTTCTGTGCATGATTGATCTGCTGTGTATTTTGTTTATTTAACTGAGCATCTGATCTCCAACAAGGCTATGAACTCAGTCAGATGTTACCTTTCTACAGTAGCTCATGAATCTGCCTCTTGATTTCGTCATTCTCCAAAATAAAGTGCCTATAGATTGGTCCATTAGGCAATGATGCACCTGGGGTTGGATCGATCGAGTGCTTGACTTGGCAGTGGAGAGGCACCCCTGTTGAGTGTGGAACTTGATTATCTTTTGTATTCAAAGGTATCGCCGTATTGGACCCAAGTTTGAAATGGGATTGCAACGCTGCCCGTAAAATATTCACCGCAGGGGGGTCTAGGAGGGTCGCTGCAACCTTCGAGGAGCCCCCTGGTGGGGGGCTTCGGGGGCAGTGCCCCCGAAGCTAAGAATAGATGTAAAATTGCCTTGTAAAAGTATAGTAATTTCTAGTCAATCTGGGTTGTTCATTAAGCGGAGATCTCACGATAGAAGTTATGTTTAATTTAGGGTTTTTGCCTTACAAGGCAACCCCTCACTATATATGAGGGAATTGTAGTGCATCTGTGTAGATCTCTATTCTGAGTGAGAAAGAGAGAGGAGATTGAGAAGAGAGTGTTACAACGGATCTGCTATAGGTTGTATCTCTTCATTTTGCTCAATAACAGAAAGGAAGGGCTAGCTATTCGGGGTGGACGTAGCCAAAACTAGGTGAACCACGTATATCTGCGTCTCTAGTTTATGTGTTTATGTGTTTATATTTATGAAATATTCTATGTTTTCCATTGCTCTGTAATATATTATTTTCTAACAACCCCTTCGGAGGAGGTGAAGATGTCCTCGTACTCCTCCAGGACCTTTTCCATATGTTCTTGTCGTGCGGAAGGGACCTATATAGAGGTCATGGTCACCATATTCTTCTTTAACTGCATTGTTTTACAGTAACCAAAGAGATGGCACTATGCAAAGCTACCTCTGGTATCATGTACAACTTATTTCCCAATGTAACAATAACAATGTGAGGCCTTGACTCATACACAACATGTTACTTCCACAAGTATGGGTGGCCTAATAATACATCACAAACATTAAGAGGAGCAATGTCATATAATAACTCATCTCTGAAGGGCTTCATGGTGTATGGAAGGCGACACTTTTGGCTGATGCAAAGATCCCATCCTTGGTGAAGCCACACGATGATGTACGATTATGGGTGTGTTGTGGTCAGCAAGCCTAGACGCCTCATAACCTTTGCTAAAATGAGGTTCTTTTGGCTTACGCTATTGAAAATGAACTATAACAGGGAAACCTCTACCCACATCTCAGAGTGGAAGAGGTGCTCCTCCTCCTTCAGATCTTTGGGTCCCTCCTTTTGGATCTTCATGGTGGCAATGTTGGCGTTGGGCTCCAAATCAATAATCTGCTTCCCTTTGTCATTCCCTTCGTCAGGTTCTGACTCAGAGTCGGAACATGGATCTGATTAATAAGCCTTCAGCTCGACCACCATTGACTTCTTGGCCCAACACTCACTTGTGTTATGAGTGGAGCTCTTATGGAACTCACACCACTTTCCCATTTCCTTCTTCAAATTCATAGTGCTTTTATTTTCTTGCATATTTGGTTGGTTGTCTTGGGCTGCCCCTCCTTTGCTTTGTCCTTTGTTTTGAGGTTTGGGGGTACCTTTTCCTTTCTTCGAATTCACAGATCCAAAGTATCTCTTTTTTTGTTTAATCTTGTGCTTGATCTTCGAAATATATTGGTAGTTCATGGCAAGCGAGGATATGTCGAGGAGCTACATGCCATCATGGATGTACCTGTGTATGAAACCATGGTACTTGAGTACCAAATGTTTCTCAAAATCTTTGATACCCAACATTGTGTGAAGGGTAAGAAAAATATTGGTCGCCTTTGCAAAGTTATCCATAATCGTGTTCCTTTGCTTCTTGGGCACCTCCTTGAGCAATATTTTCGTAGGATCTCCTACTACCTCATCTTTATTTTCTTCACCCATGGGTATTCGTTGGGGTTTGCGAGACTAGTATTGCAAAGATTCAATGAGATCGAGCCCTAACTTCTTATACCTCAACCTAGTTGGGGAGACGCAAAAAAAGATTGAGAAAGAGTAGAGTGATGTGATGCCAACCATATGAATTTAAATAGGAGTACAAATAATTACATATATAACCATAAATGTAGATATGAAATAGAATTAACACTTCATTTCATTAATATGAGATAGTGAAATATGCTTATAAACAAAATAGAAATAAGACTAGCTCGAGTGAAGGTAGCTTATCTCTTAGAAGAGATGTAGTGGCTACATGCCTCTTAATTGTGTTACAATGGGGCTTGAAGGTGTATTTATCATTGAGAAATAATGGAAAACTACAAACATCCAACAACCTAACCCTCGTAGATGAAACACCAAACTATGGCCCTTATTGGGGTAAATTGGTACATTAACTTCCTGAGGTCGTAACATCCACATAAGATCTTCATTTGATGCATATGATACATCATTAGAAAGATTTATTTTAGGACTACATCTATTAAAAATAAATATTGGTTTGAAAAGTCATATTATCCACCAATGACTTTCCAAAAAAACATTGTTGAGGGCCTCAAAACCGCTCCACAAGTTCATGACCCAAAACAATGCCAAAAGTAGTAAACTATGCTACAATTAAGAAAACAAAAACACTGAAAGAAACAATTGTGGGTTTACAAGTGGAATAGGCACATAGCCACCAATATCCACCGTGATAAAAAATGGAAAAAACATCTTATTCATTTCCCCATATCCTAAACCTCAAAAACATTCTAGAACATGTCAAAACAATTTTCTTTAGTATGGCTCTAAAGGCTTGCAGAAAATTGCACCTCCATAAACTTATCCACCAGAGTTCCTCTTGAATTCATAAGATGTGCAAAGGTGACAATAAAGACCGTCAATAAAAAATAAAAACAAATAAATCATTCCATAAAAATGATAAAACTAGATTATAGCATCACCTTATTATATTTGGCAAGTCTCTAGCACATACCTTAATTTGGCTATGATAATGTAAACAAACGACCCTTATAGATCATAACTGAAGTTATACCTTAATTTCTTCATGATAATAATAAACCTTCAATCCTCAATTATATAACTAAACAAGGATTAGATGCTAGACTCCATACACACATTCGACACATCTTCAACTCACTAATCTCTCTACACACTTTAATGCAACCAAAAACTAAAAAATGAACATTAGTGTGGCCAATCCTACTATGAGATCTGCAATAAAGGTGTTTCCCATTTCGACATTGCATAAGCAATTAGAAAAACATTTAAAAATACACATCAATATCACATATGATGTAAAATTTCAAAAACTAGGGAAGAAATAAACTTGGAAGAAAAAAAAAACAAAATATTAAATCAATACTTGGGATGTCTTGTCATCACTCGCCATCCAACACATTTGGTCATCTTTACTATCTTTACTTCTTCCATATTTTGAGTAAAAAAACGAATTTGGTACACCTAAAATAGATTGCAAAAACATATTAGACACCATATGTCACATGAGCAACAAATATACAAAATTAAGGATCAACCTATTTACCTCTAGTAAAAGAGAATTGAAATATTTTTCATTAATTACCTTTCCAACACTCTCCACCAGTATATATCAATGAAAATTAAAACAAAATAAGAAAAAAGAAGACGACAATCAAAAACTGGTTGTGGAAATGAAAACTCTCAATAATTAAACTGAAAGCAAGTGTCAAAAGACAAGTGTGTACCTTTGGATTTGTCACCAATAGATAATCCCTAACAATTTGCACCTTTTCCCCAATTGTGGGTGGCTGTAAATTGTGCATAGTGATCCCAATCATCTTGATCAAATGGGTCCTCCATAGATACAATTGGATAATCCTCAATAAACAATTCATAAAGCTTGATTAGTTATCTTTTGGCTCCCATTATTATTTTGTAGCTATCCAATTCCAAGGTAACAAATTTCTCTAACGAATTTCCATCTAATTAATTAATCATTTTTTTACCTCTTGTTTACGAAGGAAATAAGGGTGTAAAACTCTAGCGATAATGGTCATGTTCCTTTCTCATGCATTGAATTTATTTTTTTTATCTTAAAAAATTTCATATGTCAATGCACATGTTAATTATAGAGAGCACACTAAATATATTGCATTGGTATGAATAATGCAAAATAGAGGCTCACCTCCTCCTACAAGTTCAAATCATCCTTTTGATCCTTTTGAGTGTAGAACTAAGAAGTAGCTACTTCCATGCCAATAACAACCTCTGAATTAAAATAATATTCCATGAGTAACCAAGTAACAAATCTCAAGATTATAGCTAATCAAAAATCCACAAAGGAAAAGAAGAAAACTTAATAAGAATGAAAGCCTTGTGAGTTCTTTCACAATGAAAATCTTGAATAATTCTAAGGCTTCTTTATTCTTGTGCATTTCAACAAGATAACATTTAATACAAAAAGCATTATAGAAGAAAAAAAAAGTAGTAGTTTAATATTCACTCTTAATTCAATGAAGCACCTAAATGTTTGGAGAAAAGTCTCTTTCCTTTCCAAGATTTGATTCATCTTGACCATACTTGTTAATTACAACCTTGAAGACCCACAAAAGGTTGGGAAATATTTCAAAATCAATGGTAAAACAAAATTTTTATTAAGGAAAACTAAAAATCTATTATGCACATATTGGTTTAGTGTTCAAACTTTATTTATAAAACAAACATGATAAACAAAATATTTGTGAGGTGTCAAAGGAGCAAAAGCATGCATTCAAATGATGGTAAACTTATGAACCCATATTGACGGCCTCTCTAAATGAGGAAACTCCAATAGGTAGAATCATAAACTCTTGTGTTACCATGATCATCAATATTTAAGCTCTCTTATAAATTTCAATGTCTACCTATCTATTCTTAAGTAAATTGGTGAACACTTGGTTCTCTTAGGAATGAAAGTGATCATTTCATTCCATGGATGGCTTCTATAAAATTCAATAAAACCTAGACAAAAAATAGTTTTGTAATTTTAAACTACAAAGATAAATTCCATATAAATAAAAAAATATGTACCTGCATTGTCAATTTTTGCATGTAAACCTTCATTCATTGTCAATTTTTGCATGTAAACCTTCATTCATGACATTGAAAAAAGGTATTGGGATCACCATGGTTTTGTTAGGAGAAATGTTAGCAATATGTTTTATTGCATTAAGGTAAGTAGCTCCCAATGACATTATTATATGATCTCTCAATTAGTAATGTACTAAAGAAGAATTCAACTAACACTATTAATAGGAAATGTACACTAAACACACCATTAAATCATTGTGAAACATCCTCTAGTTAAAGGTACCTTTAAAGAAAATAACTCCCTCCAAAAAGACTACAACTACATAAAACCAATTTCAACTATAACTTCATAAATATTTCACAATTAATTTATAAGATTCCAAAGCTAGAAGAAAAAGTACCTCATAAAGAGGTATATTTTTAACATAAGACCCTCTTTTACAGAATGCAAAAGATACAACTAATACAATGTTTGGTCCAAGATATGAATAGTCAAGAAAATATTTTGTATGAACCTCATTAAAACAAAAAAATAAATAGTTTCAAAATATAATAGAAAACCCAAGTGGTGGACAACTTTTGTTTGCACAAGCCCCATTATTTTGAGTTCCACCAATCTCCCTACCATGAAGTTCTCTATTCCATGTCTCATCTATTGGGTCATGCAAACATACAAATTAACTTCCATTGAGTACCAAGAAAAAACCTAAAAATATGGAATAGCAACAAAAAAAGGGTCCTTCCTAATGGATTTGCATACCTTACCTATAAGAGATAGTCAATTAATGTTATTAGAATTTTCAAGAGCCTATGAAACAAAACCAAAATAAAATTAAAATTTGTTGAATGAACTAATCCTCAATTGTTGAAGAAATTTAGAATGGATTAGTGTAAAGCTACTTCACTACATATAGAATATAATATTAAATTTCAAAGTGGTGAGAGTGGTTCTAAAGAGGTGGATATGGTTGGAAGTTTGATTTATTTGACTACAAGTAGACCCTACTTAGCATATTCAACCACTCTGTTGAGGTAGTTTATGACAAAACCTCTTAAAAATCATTGGACGACAACAAAAGATGTCCTAAGGTATCTTAAAGGAAACATAAATTTTAGAAATAAATATACCCATTATTTTGATGTTAAACTAATAGTTTATTCATATTCAGATTAGGGTGGAAATATGGACTATAAAAGATCTATAGTTAGATATGCTTTTAATATTGGGTTGGGTGGTTTGTTGGAGCAACAAAAACAAGAGTATTGTATTCTATCATAAGCAAGAAGAGTATCTCTATGTGCAACCACTTGTGAAGCAGTTTGGTTGAGAAGACTTCTTCATGATGCACTAGAAGGACATAAGTATGCTACAACAATAACCAAATTTCAATCAAACTAGTGTTTTTCATAAAAGCACAAAGCATATAATGCAGCTCATATCTCACCAACAATCTTGCCAAAATGAAATTTGAATTTTTTAGCTAGATGTTACATATGCAAGTGAATCTCAAGCTTTGGCAATCCAAAAGAAAAGTACATCTATTAATGACAACTTAAGATGAATCTATGTTAATTATTTAAAAACAAATGAACATTGAATCATTTTAGCACTAAATTGTTATCATAAGAAAAATACAAATAAAAGAGATATGTGTCACTGCTAAAATATAA
>APFE031110390.1:468491-502593 GCA_000404065.3 Pinus taeda | reverse complement strand
TATATATCTTTGTACCTTTTAGAAAAATTGTTAGTATAAATCTGTTATTTTTTCTTGCTTGCAAAAAAATTACTTAATATACACTGAATTTGAATTCAAATTTAAATTGGAAACATCATTTAATGGCTAGAACTTGTGTTCTAACAAGGTTTTCAAAATCACAGTTAAATTGTAATTAAATCGGCACTCGAGGATGATTATAAGAATGACACACTTCATTACAAGAACGACATCCAAGGGTTCTGACAGATGATCGTTGGAGGATGAAGAAATCTTGTCTCGCCACATTATAACTATCTCTCAAGAATAAATCTTGTCTCGCCACATTATAACTATCTCTCAATCCGACAGGGCTCGAGTGTTCGAGCCGAAATTGTATATGTATAGGGACAAGTGTAAGAGACATCTAGGTGAACTTTGAAACCCGCAACTCACGTTTCCGCCAATGGAATGGAAGATAATTTTGACCCATTTCTAATTATGATTACAAGAATGACACCGTTTGATTACAAAAACTGCACCCAAGGGTTCTGAAAGATAGTTGTTGGATGATAAACAACTTGTACTTATAAATATCTCAATCCGACGATGCTCTAGTCAAAATCGTATTGTTATGGGACAGATGTGAGAAATATATAGGATATATATAAGTGAAGTTTGAAAATCACAACTTGCCATGTTTACAACCAATTGAATGGAAGAGACTTTTCAACGATTTTTTTAATTATGATTATAAGAATGGGACCTTGATTACAAGAAAGGCATCCAAGGGTTCTGATAGATAGCCATTGGAGGATAAAGAACTTTCCAGCTTTCTCTTCGAAATGGTACGGTGTATCCAAGAGATGTCATAGATATATAGGTGGAGTTAAAAAATCACAACGTGCCTCATTTACCACCCATTGAATCGAGGAGTCCCTTCCCTGGTTTAGCTCCATCCCTTTTCAGCGTTCAGAATTATGAGAAGTGCAGCACATGGAGCGAGCTAGATATGTATTCTTTGGCGTTGTTCCCCTGATCTGACAGTGGCAAAGTTCTATGGGGTGATGGAATACTTCTGCCACCATATTGTCTCTGGTGAATTACTTTTCTACCATTTTTTCTTCACTATTTGTCTTTTTAGTTTATAACAAAATTAGGTCTATAGGCTTCTATATGAAAAATTAAATCTATGTAATTAGATGGAAAACTGGAGTGCTTTTTCATCTTGATTCTTCTGGTTTGTTCTTTCTTTCGCAAAGAAAAATTGGGTATATAGGCTTCTATATGAAAAATTAAATCTATGTAATTAGACGGAAAACTGGAGTGCTTTCTCATCTTGATTCTTCTGCTTTGTTCTTTCCTTCCCAACACTCTAATTTCCATTTGTTGGAGTACTTTTTCATCTTGAATCTTATGGTTTGTTCTTCTTTCACAAACACTGTAATTTGCATCTGTTGTCTCTCTTCGTGTATATGTATGTTTGTCAGGATTTGTGTTTTGTGTTTTATGGTTGCGTCTCAAAATATCTCTTACAGATTGGAGGGGAGACTGGCAGAGGGACACAATTGATCTGCAGAGGTGGATATGGCATGGCATTGAAAGCTTCTTGGCCATTTTCTTGTCCTCTTGACTACTTGAACAAGTTAGTTTTCGTCTAGCTATAGACCACTGGTACAAGAAGTGCCTGCATTTGGGAGTTATTCACCACCAATGCCTTCAAGCACATTTGAATTGCGCAGGTACACCTAGACCGTGTTCTTTCCATGCTCTCATTTAAATGGTTCTTTTACATCTACGGCTGCATATGTTGTTGTTTTAATATTTGTACACATTATTGTCTACGTTCGCTCATCTTCTTGAAAGCCTACGATAAGTGCTTCAAAATTTATCTGTTTTTTTCTTTTAAAAACTTGAGGTTCACACTCAGAATTATTCTCTTAGTACGCAGATGGTCATCTTTTATCGTACTCTTTAAATTGATAATTGATATTCATATAATAGAAATCTAAATACCACCCTTGTTCGTCAATTCTATACATATAAGTTGTGGTTTTCTTGTGAATATTAAGGTTTGATTATTTAGAAACTCATCAAAGAAAAGCACGTTGCATTGTATTCTTTATTCCTTACGATGCTTGTTAACGTGGTTTAAAATAGGTAGATTTGTTTTGAAGGATTGATTGTCTTTTGTCCCTAGTTGGCATCTTATCACAATTAACACGAATATATAATGGAGCTCTAATGCCCATCTTAACTTGAATTCTTGAAATTATCAGAGGCCCTTTTCAAAATACTAAGCTAATCTTGTATATGTTGGAATTTTCTGTTAAATTTCATAACAAACAGTCAACAAAAAAAATGCCTTGTTTTTGCTCTGTTTCTGCACAGAAAACTGAAAATTTCATTTTCTGGAAATGGTGTTGTAGCAACAGGATTCAGTGTTGCAGCAACGCTGATCGTGGTGTTGCAGCAAGAGGAAATTTCTGATATTTTAAAATAAAAACTGAAAAACAGAGTAATGCTTGGCAACACAGAAACTGATGAAACAGTAACTGAAACTTAACTTGTATTCAGAAAAATAGTTGATAAACAGTTAACAAACTGATACAATAGAGCAACTTTCTTTATCTCAGAAAGTTGCAGGTGTTCAAACACTGCTGTGCAGTTACAAAATAAGCACAAAAATAACCTGTCTCAGTATTGCAGTCTCAACACTGCTGCTCCAACAACTTAATCTCAGCACTGTTGTGCATAAGGCTTCATCCACGAGAGCTCGAGCTGTTGTTCATTCTTTCTCAGAAACCACAGAAATTAACATTGTTGCCGCTCACTCAGAAAACAGAACTGCTGTTCTTTTCTGCTTAGTAAAAAACAAAATTGTTGTGCGTTTATATTTATAGGAAAACAAATATCTGTGTTTAAACAATAAACTAAGTAAAATATCTGCTGACATTTATCTGCGTATTTATTGCAGAAGAGGCCGTGATTCTTTTCAAGATGGCAGTCTGCAGGGGAATTAAAATCGGAATTTAATACATATTTAAAGCTCAAAAAATATCAGAAGGCTTTTGCTGCATCCGAATAATCTGCAATAATTGCTGAAGATCAGATTTCTGTTCAACATTAAATGGTTGCAGTTGGAATTAAATTCCAACAGTATATTATCTGGCTAAACCTACTCGCCTTCTATCTTATCTTCCACTTGTCCATTATGTCCTTGAAAGTCAAGTCACTTCTCTGCATATATAGCTTTTCCCTCTCATGCTATGAATCTAGCGAAAAATTGTATTATTTGAATTTTTTTTGTTAATTGAGATTGGCGGGTGCCTTTTAAATCAACACCCATGTCATCCTATGGAATAATAATGGAAATCGATGCTATCAAATTTCGTCTTATTTTACAGTGAAAATCGAAAACCTAAGACACATCTTACATCAAATTTGTAGTTGAATATATCATAAAACATTATTAAAAAAAAAAAATCAACAAATTGAATTTGAGATAGATTATACACGAGGATTTAGATAAGGTGAAGCTACTATAAATCAACATTTTTCTTCGAAATAGGTAATATATTTAACATTTTTCATATATATATATAACTTTAAATTTAATTTGACATTTTAATTTTCTGTTAGTATTTCTTTAATTATGAAGCAATGAGTTCATGAGTCTTAAGTCTAATTCCGGTTTCACACACTAACTATCAACAAATATATTTTTAAAAGATTGTTGGGAATTGGTCATTAATTTTATCAGTCAATTAGCTTCAATTTAGAGCTTAATCAGATTTAAAACTTAATGATGATTGAAATTTTTATTTATTATATACGAATTGAATTTTTATAGTTTTTATTATATTTTTTATATTTATGTTTATTTGTTTGAAAAAAAAACTAATTTTTATATTTAATATTACATATTTTTATAAATTTATAATTCTTATTTTGTATTTATGTTATTGTTAATTTCAATACATTTATATTTAGAAATAGCATATTTATTTTTCTCTTTAGAAAGGAGAGGAGGAAGCTATTGTAAACTTTATTATATTGAAATTGAATTACTTGTAATTTTTTTCTATCTTAACTTAATGAGCGAGAGCGATAGACATAGGCGAAGTGTTGGAGGGAGAGAGGGAGGGAGCAAGGAGGAGATAGAGAGTGGGAGAAAAAAGGGATATAGAGGGAAGAGAATGAGGGAGAGATAGGGAAGGGAATGAGGGAGATACATACATAGAGGGAAGGGATAGAGGGAGGGAGGAAGAGAAAGATAGGTGGGAGGGAGAGAGAAGAGAGAGGAAAAGAGAGAGAGAAGTTTGTGCTAGAGGGAAGGGAAGACATCATAGGAGACGAAGGGAAGGAGGGGGGCTAGAATGAGAGGTAGGTAGAGATAGAGAGAGAGGTCATGGGGGGACAGAAGGGGAGGGAGCAGAGGGATAGAGGGAGATAGAGGTGGTGGAGTGGTGAGAGAGTGAGTGAGAGAGAAGAGGAAGAGAGACAGTGGGAGATAGTATGATAGGGAGAGAGGGAGAGGGAGAGAGAGAGAAAGGTAGAGAGAAAGAGAGGGGAGGGGGAGAGGGGTAGAGGGAGAGAGAGTAGGAAATGGGGACAAAGAGACATGGGAGGGAGCATGCAAGAAAGGGGAGAGAGAGGGAGAGAGAGAAAGTTGGGGTGATAGAAGGTTGTTGATACAGAGAGAGAGGGAAAAAAAAGAAAGTTTCATATAGTGGAAGAGGGAGAGAGAGAGTTAGGGGAAGAGGTAGGAGAGCATGGGGGTGGGGGGTGAGTAGTGGAGGGTTGGTGAGATCATCAGGGAAAGAGAGGAGAGAGAGAGAGAGGTAGGGAGAGAAAGGCGGGAGAGGGACGGAAAGATAGAGGGGGAGATAGAGAGATAATGATAGAGAGGGGATGAGAGACATGAAGGAAGAGAGAGGGATGGAGTGAGAGAGTGAGCAAGAGTGAGAAAAAGTGGGAAGATAGAGAGATAAAGAGAGGGGGAGATGGAGACAAAGTGGGAGAGATGGAGCGGAAGACCAAGAGAGTGATGGAAGGAGGCAGAGTAGGGGGAGGAGATAGAGAGGCGGGTGGGAAGTGATGTAGAGATGGATGAAGGGACAAAGGGAAAGTGAGGAATAGAGGGGAAGAGAGTATAAGAGAGTGTGACAAGGAGAGAGGTAGAGGGAGATAGTGTGAAAGGGACAAATATAGTGGGAGGGAGATAGAAAGGTTGATGGAGAGAAAACATGAGATATTATGTGTGAGAGAGAGAGATAGAGAGGGGAGGGAACAAAGGAAAATGCGGTAGGGAGGGAAATGGAGATACTGGCAAGGTGCAAGAGATATTTGGGGGTAGGAGGGAAGAGAGAGAGAGAGAGAGAGTGGATTTGGGGGTGGAAGTGTCATGGAAAGAGAGGGGAGAGAGAGGGACAGGGAGAGAAAGGTGGGAGTGAGAGGGAAAGAGAGATGGGAAGAGGGAGAGAAAGATATAGATATGGAGAGAGAAATATGAATGGATATAGAGGGAGGGTTTGAGAGAGTGAGGAAGAGTGAGAGAAAGTGGTAAGAGTGAGAGATAAAGGGAGGAGGGGATGGAGACAGTGTAGGAGAGAGGAAGAGGGAGAGGGAGATAGAGATAGTGATGGAAGGAGGGACAGTGGGGGGAAGAAAGAGAGGTAGGGAATGGGAAGGAATACAAGGATGGATAGAGGGACAGAGAGAAAGTGAGGGAGAGAGGGGAGAGGGAGGTAGAGAGAGATAAGGAGATGGAGTGTGAAAGAGAGTTGGGGAGGAAGTGAGAGAGAGAGAGAAAGTGTGGAGAAAGTGTGAGAGAGAGAGATATAGAAAGAGTGAGGGAGAGAGGGGGAGGGAGAGAGAGAGACTAGTGGAAGTCAGAAAGAGAGAGCGGGGGAAAGAGACACGCGGATAGGAAGAGAGGGATAGGGAGAGAGAGACAGTGGGGGTGAGAGGGAGAAGGGGAGAGAGAGTGAGAGGTGGAGAGATAAAGAGAGATTCAAAGGTATATAGAGAGGGAGAGGGAGGGAAGCTGGCATAAAGGGAGTAGTCAGAGAGATATATTATAGGACACAGGAAGGAGGGAGACACGAAGAGTGCAAGAAGGAGAGGGAGAGGGGGTTGGATTACAGGAGTAAGAGGTGAGAAAGGGAGTGAGTGAGAGGTGGAGAGAGAGAGAGAGAGAGAGAGGGAGAGGGAGAGACTAAGGGGTGAAAAGAGAGAGTTACAGGGGAGGGAGAGAGATGGATGAGGAGAGTGATATTGCGAGTTCTTGGTCATTGGTCACTAGTGTTAATAAAGAAAGTACCCTATCAATGTGTATTCTAGAACTCGTGGGGAGTGTTAATGTATTTTTAGTAACACATCAATATATAATTCCAAAACATATTATGAATCGAAATTTTCAACAAATATAATTAGTTATGGTACTTTTATTAAATGAACATGATTATGTTCCATGGGGAGTAGAATAGATGGTGGTGGTGTATTTTGTTAAGGCACTCCATGTTGTGAATACCATCGGTTCAAAACTCCAAGAAAATCCATCCATGTTAAATACTCACACCACTTAGCAAACACTAATAAAAATGATTATAATTATAATTAAACTTAAATTTTTAACATGAATATTCATATATTTATTTTATTATTTTAGTATTAAATGCTACTTTGATAGCAGTTTATAAAATTTTATAATAGCCCAATATAATTGGAAAAAAAATTAATAATAAAAAATTTGAATAATAAAATAAGGAAAATTAACTTCATATTACTTTTCACAAGATTCATTAACTTTGATTAAATGATTAGACATGCTAAAGGGTCGTATATTATGTTGTGAAGATTCTTAAAAATAGTGAGATATTTTTTATTTAAATATACTAGCAAATATAAGAAAAAATTATAGAAGTGATACTATTTTTTCTGAATTTATTAATTTTAAAATGAGCAAAAAAATATAAATTTATTATAAAATTTATTAGATTTTTAAAAAAAAATGTATTTTTTGGATTAAAAAAATGTAAATAATTAATATAAAAGAAATTAATAAATGAAGAAGGAAATTTAACCTTCCTCGGACAAAACTTGTAATAATATGAAATATAATGAGATATTTGTTGGCACAAGATTCATTAACTTCCAATTAATTATTAGATATGTTAATTTGTAATAATATGAAATATGACATATTTGTTCACAAAATATTCATTAACCTTCATTAAATTATTAGATATGTTAAATGTTGGTAGATTATGTTTTGAAAATAGAGATTTTGATATGTTAAATGTTGAACAATTTAAACTTTGAAACGGAAACTCATACTATTACCCGTTTTGTAGAGAGAGAAAAAGTGACCTGCTTTTGAAAAGTGGTGATGCAGAACACATGTGTTTTTTAGAGCAAAGTTTTTGGAACTATAAATTTTTTTAATATACATTGTATTTTAGAATGGTAGTGTTTTTTATGCTGATTTAAAAGAGTGGTAATTCTACACCAGGCCTTTTTCTTAAAAGACTTTTTTATTTTATTTTATTTTTATTTTCTAATGTATAAAATGTAAATAATTATTTTGTAAATTTAATCATTTTTGAAGTGGTCATTTTCTTCATATTTTCTTGTTTTTATTTTAATTTTAATCTTTTTGTAGTGAGGTTTTTATTGTTTTGCATTTTTAAGTTAGAAGGTTGATATTTTGAATTTTTGATATTCTACATATTTATACATCGTTAATTAATTTTTCAATCCACATGAAATAATTGTTTCTAAAAAACAATTTTTTTAACAATGGACATAAAAGTAACAATTTTTAACATAAATATAACAAAAAAAACTACATGTTTTGATAAATTTTTGCTAGAATTGGCATGTCAAAATCACAATTTTTATACGAAAATTTTAACTAAAAATTGTTAAATAATAGTTTTTTTAATGAATTTCATGTCAAAAAAATAATAATAATCAATTTTATTTTTCAAAAAATAATGATTAACTTGAAAATCAATGCAGAAATCACATTTTACAAATATTGAACTCATAACAACCTTAATTGAGTGTTTATTCTTCTCATAAAATGTCAAAGTCAAAACATTACAAGTATGACTACTTAATAGTTACAAAAAATGAGCTTGATTTCCAAGCATAACTTAAATTTAACCAACAATGTCATGTAATCCAAACTTTTCATCCTCTAGAGTTCATAATTGTCTTCTTCCACCATATTTTCCGCTTCCTTTTGCTCATTTTCCTCTTCTAATGGATCTTTGATGATTGTGAATCTCCCAATGTATGTCTTTCCAAACATTCCATGTAATGGTTGTTGGGGTTCCTTTGCCTTTTTTGCTACACGTGATTCACTAAAGTCCCCTTTCTTCTACCCAATTTCTTGCATTACATCTGCAAGAAATTGAAGAGCATTAATTCTTTGTTAAATGAAATTGCATTGTTGGATCTTTTTCAATTGCAATTTCTTCCTTTTTAAAGGCAACATGCTAATGTTGTACCTAATTATCAAGCACAAAAGAAATAATGAATTAAATTAGTACAATGAAATATTAATTAAGAAATAACATATTGAAATTCAATTCCATATAATAAAACTTACTTGAGCCAGAAAATAAATCCAAAACCCAATCTCCTTCATTTGAACATATGTCTATAAGATAGTTAATCAATAATTGTGGTTTTTGATAAATGTTAATTATCTCTCCTTTTTCTTCTTTGTCTTCGTATGTTAGTTTTCTGACAACAACATCATAAGTCAGTATTTGGCTATGACTCTTTCCTTCAACTCGATTAAAAATCATAGACATATAGCTATCATCTTTTGCCCAGCTATCAATATGAATGAACTCACAATCATTTATAGATTGTTGATCTTCATGGTTAAGAATATTTGACTTTTGCCTGTAACATGAAATAGTAAAAGTTCAATTAAACGCCTTACCATGTAAGCTGCATCCTTGAATTTGTTTTCCCCTTGAAGGTTGACAATATCATTGCCAATTGTGTCTAGATAGAATGTCAAAAATCTCCATAGTGGTGATGACGTGACTTCTAAAAATCTTGCAACTAGTTTACTAAGCGCTGATAAGTATAAGGGTCACTATCATAGTCAATGTTTCGAATGTTGAAACCGTTTGGAATATCTGCAATAAATATGGCATAATCCCTTTTAGGTATGAGTTTAGCAATGCCTTCATAGTTGCCTTGTATTACTTGATATTAAATAGTGTCTAGCCCATTCCAAATGAAATGAGTAAGAGTTGGATCAAGTTCAACATTCTCAATACGTTTCTTGCTGAGTCTTTCGATCTTTATTTTTTCAATAAAGGTTCTGAAACTATCTGGTGCTTCATTCTCATCCTTCTTCATCTTTTATAAAAAACAAATATATGTGTAAGCTATAAATTAAAAATAGTACACAGATGAATAAAAATGAATGTATAAATCAAGATACCTTTTTAAATGCAAGATAAAAAGATTTTAATGTTAATGTAGAACTTGAATCTGGATAGTTGTGTACAACATCATCTCAACTATATTCATTCAACAATTTAACCATTTGTTCTTGAATTTTCATGTAAACTTTGTGACTGCACAGATAAAGTAACAAAATGTTAATATAATGATATGTATAACAAATACTACCAAGAACAACATGTTTTATTTAAAAGAAAATTATAATCTAGAAATAAATAAAAATAATTCAACAACTTACTTTTGAAATTCCTCAGACATTTCCTCCAATGATAATTCTCCTAACCTTACACAAGATAATATTGTTTTGACAATTTTTTCATCTTTCACTCCTTGCATTTCTCTCCAAGGTGTGATAGTCATATCTTCTGGAAGCTACTTCATTTCAGGAGTTGATTTACTGCTGCTACATATGAATGGCTTAGACTTTTTGACCTTATGGTTTTTAATGTCAATGTTTTTCCACATGCCAAAAAACTCATCAATCAACTTCCAAACATCTCCAGTTCTAAATGCCAATTTGGAAATGTTATCAACACCTCAGAATAAATCACTAATTTTATTGCCTTTTCCACCCTTTGAATTGGTATTCTCTTCAATTTGATGTCCTATTTCCATACAACATTCCTTTCGGAAATCTATAGTAGCATTTATCCTATCCCCACCACAGTTTTCTTGAAATCCACTATGAATAAATCTAACCCTTTCGATGAAAGTCATAGACATCCTATATTCATTATTTGAATTATGATCCCATGCCACTAACTTTGCTTCTGTATCTGATAAACCAGCATAAATGATACATTTCATTGTTTCAAAATGTGGGTTATCAGGATATTCCTCCATCAATTGTCTTTGAGCTTCTACAAAATGGTTCCCCCAAAGTAGATAATACTTGTATTCAAAACATTTTGACTTCTCAAATGCTTCTTTGTCAGGAACTTGAAGTGGATCAACAAGAAGCACATAACTAACCACATGAGCATATGGATTGTACCTCATCAATGTCTTCAAGTTGTGAACATGTAGATGATGTGGCTTTTTGACTTGATATTGACATTGTCCTTCACTTGCCTTATAGGTTTGTCTAACATTAAGCTGAAAAGTATGACCACCATCAATTAAGTTTCTCTTTGTCAAATTCTATCGAATGGCATTTTGTTTTGTTTTGATAATGCCATCCTCAAATTGGCTCCTGGTGTAATGATTTCTCTACTTTCTTTTGAAGTTTCACTAGGTTCTTAACTACTGGTGATGACTACTTCAAAATCTTCAACTTTACTTTTCTTCGTGATAACATTCTCAATAGATTTATTCTTGAGCATTGTTACTTTTGGTCAATTACGGCTCTTCTCAGTTCCAATGTCATCTTCAATAACAAGAACATATGCTTCACTGTCAGTTTCAACTTCATCATCCTCAAAAGTAAGTTGGCTACCCTTGTTAGATTTATCCACTAGAGGCCTTTTTTTTTATCCTTTGGATGTAGTTTTGTAGCCTCATTAATTACTACATTTGCTTGTTTTCCATATCTTCTTCTGACACAGAGTAAAAGTTGTTGACAACTTTCATGATATCATGCTCTATGAAATGAATGCCTCCCAACCTATTTCAACAACTTTCAACAAAATTATGCCAAAGAAAACACCATATGTCAATAAAAACAAAGTTAAAAAAAATATAGTGAGACACCTTCAAGAATTCAAAATACAAATATAAATAACAATACTTACAATGTTTTGTTTCATCTTATTTACAATTTGTTTACTCAACTTTGTAGACACCTCTTTTGTGTCATACAATTAATATGATAGTCAGTATTTAATCCTTTCATGTGACTTGGGAGCTTTTGTAAATATGTAAACAACTTCAGTGTCTGGTACCAAACACATATGTATGACTCTTCCCATCACCTCATAAATTTGATTATCATTCAATATATCAATATCTAGATATATATTCACATTTTGGCTTTCTCTTTCTTCCACATACCAGATTCTTGATGGAAAATTTACCTCTTTTGAATTCTTCCAGTATGAAATCATCTTCTTATCATTTGAGGCACTTGAAAGATTTTTATCCATGAGCTTAGTGGAGTTTGTTCACCAATTTTTTTTGAAGATGCACCTTTAAGAGTCTTTGGTCCTGAAAGATTCACAGAAATCTTCTTTGATGCCATTTTCCTGAAAAATAGAAACACATAAATCAGTAAATAACAAAAACCTATTAAATTAAATTAACTACAAAAATATGTCATAAAATTTTCATAATAAGATAATTGAAATAAAAAAAAAAATTAACACTAAGAAAATTGTTTGCCACACCGCGGGTAGGCAAGCTGCTCGGGTGGTGCGGGGAGAGGCTGCGGCAACTACTTCTACCATTTCTCCCCACATTGATCTCCTTCTCTGTCTTCAATCTACCCCTCAAGGGGGAGGCTGAGGGGTAGATTGAATACGGAGAAGGAAATCAATGGGGTGACAAATGGTAGGAGTTGTTGCCACAGCCTCCCCCCGGCTACCGCATTGCCCGCTCGCCCATGTGGAGGCCACCAGGATGGTATGGGGGGCTGTCATAGCCTTCCCTCTATGCCACCCAAGTGACCTGCTGGGCAAGGTGGCATGAGGGGGCTATGTCAACAACTTCTATTATTTCTCCAAATATTGATCTCCTTCTCCATCTTCAATCTACCAGTTAGCGTCCTCATTGAGGCGTAGATTTAAGATGGAGAAGGAGATCAATATCAAGAGAAATGGTAGAAACCCTCCAACACCACCCTACCCATCCGTGGAGTGGCTAGAGATTCTGAGAACCACCAAACCCCCATGGGCAGACAGGCGGGCCAGCATGGTGGCCCAAAGTGGGGTTGCGGCAGCTCCACACCACGCCACATCAGCGACTCGCTTGCCACCAGCAGGTGGCTAGGCGATTCCGAGAATTTCTGAGCCAACCTCAGTGGGTGGGCAGACGGGTGGGCACTGGCCGTGGGTGGGTGGGCAGGTAGGACGGCAGGCGGTGGGTGGGCATCGGGCAGGCGAGTGGGCGGGCAGGCGTGTTGGCAACCCCACCGGTTCGCTCCGGGTGAGCGAGCGGGCGGCCCGAGTGAGTGACCATCGGGTGGGCGAGTGGACGGGCATGCAACTCAGCGGGTGGGCACCTGATGGGTAGGTGGGCCAGCAGTCGAGCTTTATGTTTATCAACTTTCCCATCTGGTCCATACTTGGTTCTGTAAACCCATTTGCATCTAACAAGTTTTCGTCCCTTTGGTAGAGGAACAAGATCCCATGTATCATTTGCCAATAATGAACGATATTCTTAGTTCATAGTTGTGTCCCAATGTGGATGGCCTGAAGCTTCTGAAAAGGTGTCAGGATCATAATTTGCTGAGACATGAGCCAGTGAAGAAGAGGCTCTTTCGAACTGAGAACGTGTACGACGTTGATCTGTAGGATGACCTACTGGATTCCGAGTAGCTTGGACCCATTTTGGAAGTGAAGGAGCTGAAGGAGGATCTTGAGAAGGTGGGGGAGGATTTTCATCCTCACTTTCATCATCTGAAGAAGAAATATGTTCAAACGTAGAAGAGATAGAGAGAGGTGGCACATGCACCGAGCTAGCCTCATAGGCCAATTTATTTTCATCAAACTTTACATCTCTTCTAATGATAACATTTTTGGACTTAGATGGAATAATTCTATATCCTTTGACATCTTCAGAATAGACAACAAAGATACATTTTTCACTCTTAGGTTCTAAAGCTTTACATTTCTCATTTGGAATATGGGCCCATGCTTCACTTCCAAAAACACGAAACTGACTCACATCTGGTTTAATAGAGCTCCACGCTTCTTCTGAAGTGATAATCTTTAAAGCCTTAGTAGGAGTGCGATTTAGTATGTAATTTGCACAGTTAATTGCTTCTGCCCAATAGTTAAGACGAAGTTCTTTAGATTGAAGCATACGATTAGCCATTTCCTTTAAGGTGCAATTCTTCCTTTCAGCTACACCATTTTGTTGTGGAGTATATGGAACAATATGTTGCATTTGAATTCCATTCTCAATGCAAAAGTTGATGAAGTCGTTTTTAACATATTCTCAGCCATTATCTAATCTCAGCTTAAGAATTTGATGTCCATATTGTTTTTCAGCAAAGGCCTCAAAGGCCAAGAATTTGTTAAATACTTCACTCTTGAGTTTTAAGAAGTATACCCAAGTGCCTCTGGAGAAATCATCAATGAAAGTTAAGAAATACTTGTAGCCAGAGAAGGAAACAACTGGAAGTGGACCACATAAATCACTCTGCACAAGCTGTAGAGGGGCCAAGGCATGCCAAGAGGCACGTTTTTCAAAACTGTCCCGATGATGTTTTCCGAGTACACATCCGGAAAAAACACCATCTCTACAAGATACTATTGGAAGACCTGTCACCATATTGTTTTTACATAGATTCTGAAGGGAGCGATAGTTTAAGTGACCAAATCGCTCATGCCAAAGTTTTCTCTCTTCATCATTATGAGAAACATATACCGAGGGAAGATTTGATGACCCAAACTTGTGAAACTTATACAACCTTGTAGAATCATCAGCAATGCCAGTAGGGAAAAGAGCATATGCATATGGAGTAGGGGCGGGGCTTTGTTCTCTTTTGGTCACGGATGCTTTGGATTGCGTGCTTGCTTGAGAAAGCTCTTTTTCTCCCTAGAAAACAAAAACACAAAACCCAACACAGACATACAAAAAAAACAAGCCTTACAGCTTAAAGTTAGCTTTACCCGGAAACTAAATATTTTCCTCGATGTTTCTGATTTTCCGAGATCACACTAAGACGCAGCGGAAAAGAGCATACGCATGAGAAAAATCCTTCCTTTCTGTTTCTGATTTGCCCAGATCGCACAGAGTCGCAGGGCAAAGAGCATACGCAGAAATGAAAGGTATAGATCCGGTAATAAAAAAGAGCTAAATAACCGAAACTGAAATAAACAAAGAGAAAATAACTGTAAACTGCAAATAAACATTGTATACCTCCAGATCTTAAAAATGACGCAGCTAAGGCTACCGGAAACCTTTTCGCGTGAAACGAAAGGGGTTCCTCACTGGAACAGATGCTCCTAAAATAACAGAACAGTCCTCTCGGCCCGAAGGCAGTCAGAAACAGCAGATCTAGGAGATGGCAGTCGGATGCAGTTGTACCGGCTTCAGATTTGGATCACCAACGGACGCGACCCTCAAATAGCTCTGATACCATGTGGAGGTTTGTCGTTAGACCAAAACCTGCAGGTATTGGTAAACGTTACAACCCAGTAACTAGGATCCCCCGGGTGGAAATTACGGATCCCATAAAGGTGCAGTGATTCTTCCAACACCCCCCTCACACGCAACTTGGAGGAATCGAACTTGGGTCCAAGCTCTGATACCATGTAGGAATTTACAAGGTAAGTTCCTCAGACAGAACACCAAAGGACACCACTCACAAACAGATCACAGATCAATACACCAGTATTTGACGTGGTTAAAACCCTCAGAGAGGGAAATAGTCCACGGCCTGCGCCAACGTGGCTACTTCCGGCAATTTATTAATAAAAGAATGAAAATTTACATAAGCTTCTCTCATGCACGGTTAACCTACAAATGACCCTCCATGCGCTTTAAATAGAATTCATGGACCAATCGGGTGTCAAGCCACGGATCAAGTGTCGGTAATACCGAGGAGAGAATGAACCGTCGGATCACTACAGATCGTGACCGTCGGATTGTAAGTTACAAAATGTACAACGGTAAAGAAACACACTTTACCTAACTCTATACTAGACCAAGTTATACTTAACTATTCCTATGTGTCGGAATATCCTAACAGGTCCACCTTGGGTTAGGGTGAGGAGTGAAGGGATTAAAGACCCTTTCATCTCTCATTTGCTCACTTTTATTTTATGAGAGCTTGGAGAAGAGAGGAGAGCTTGGAGGAGTGAAGGAGGAGGAGCGAAGGAGGAGGAGCAAGGAGAAGGAGGAAGAGCTTGGAGGAGTAAAGAAGGGCTTCCATCTACAAGAGCTAAAGAGGTAAGTGCAAACTCCCTCATTTTTTTGTCATTGTTTTTTGTAATTTTCTCCTCCCTCTCCTACTCTTTCCCATTCTTTCTACTTGCTCATTTAATTCCAGGTTGTCCACCACCTATATCCATATTCTAAGATGGTGTTCTTTTGGCTTCTATGTATCATTCCACTTTGGGGGAGTAGGAATAAAAAGGAAGAAAAACAAGAGGATAGTGGTTCCCATATGAGTAACCCAATGTATGATGAGGAAGAAGGGGATGAACCTGAAGGGAACACTGAAACACTAGAGGGGAAAGCTGCATTAACACCCTTGTGGAACTATGTGACCAAACTTGAAGGGGGAAAGGGTGGTCGAAGCTACAAATTTTTGTGCCCTCATGATTGTCATGGAGGAAAACCATTTAGTGGTTCATATACCCGTGTGAGGAGGCATCTTTGTGGGGTGATGGGCAGTGATGATATAAAAAGGGTGTTGTGGGGATACAAATTTGCCCAAACATTTCAGTGGAACAAAGAAGAAAATACAACCAAATAGAGGAGGTTGCACAACAAAAAAGCAAGAAACAAAAAACTCAGTCTGAATCAAGTGCAACCTCTAGATTTGGTAGCTCATCTCCTCATGGTACTTCTGCAAGCTCTGAAGGTAAAAGAACAATATGGGATTTCCTGAATGTTGCTGGGAGGGATGATGTGGATGGAAAGATAGTCCGATTTCTTTTGCTTGCGGTGTACCATTCAATGTGCTTCACTCTCCCTATTGGCATGAAATGGTAAAAGCCATCAATGAAGCCCCAAAAGGATACAAGTCCCCCAAGAATGAAAAAGCTAGAACGGTGTTATTAGAAAGAGAAAAAGCAAAGGTTCAAACAACTTTGACACATTTTACAAATGAGTGGGTAGATTGTGGGGTATCCATTGTATCAGATGGGTGGACAAATATTAGAACCCAACATTTGGTAAATGTTCTTGGTGTTTTTGCTAGTGGTGCAGTATTTATTACATGTCATGACTCCTCCTCCATCAGTGCATCTTCCCAAAACATTGCAAATCTCCTATTGCAATCAATCAAAGATGTTGGTCCGAATAATGTGGTCCAAGTGATCACAAATAATGCAGCAAATTGTAAGGCAACAGGAAAAGTTATTGGGTGTACTCATCCACACATCTTTTGGTCTGGGTGCCTAATTCACACATTGAACCTTTTGATGCATAATATTGTGAAGCATAAATAATGTGGGCGGATTAATGAGCTTTACATGAGAGGGAAGCAACTCATTAAATTTATCACATGGCATCCAAGGGTAAACTACTTCTATAGCACTTACTCCAAGTTGTAGTTGCTTAAACTTGCAAAAACAAGATTTGCAAGTTATTACCCCACCTTTAGGCAACTAGTGAAGGTGAGACAAGCATTAACTAATATCGTGACCGCTGAATCATGAGAGGAAATTAACATTGATAGAGATGGTGCTAATGTAGCCAAGGGCACTATTCTTGACATGTACTTTTGGAGACAGGTTAAATATGTTTTGCAATTCACCAAACCAATTTATTACATGATCAAGTTTGGAGATTCAAATCGACCAATAATTGGGGAGGTGTATGAGCAAATGGATAGCATGTTGGGGCAGATTAAAGACATTGTTGAGCTTAGAGATATCACCTTGTACAATTATATTCGTGCAGAGGTGGAAAACCGATGGGAAATGCTAATTGTTCCATTGCATGCATTAGCATATGTTTTGACACCTAAATACTATCATCCATCATGGCTTTCAACACTAGCACCTTGGGAGGAGCAAGAGAAAACCACACCTAGCTCAAGAGGTTCACAAAAGATATATGATTGCATTGAGTAAATTAGTCCTTGATTAGTAGGAGGTTGCCATGGTACGAAGAGAGTTGAGTCAACTATACGCTTAGCACTGGCCATTTGGGAGCATGCATGCAATTAGAGATGGAGAGACTTTTTCTTCTCTTGAATGGTGGAACATGCATGGAGGTGCTACTCCACTTCTACAAACTTCGGCATTGTGGGTGCTATCGCAGGTGGTAAACACTTCTTCTGCAAAGAGGTGTTGGAGCTCTTACTCTTTCATCCATAGTTTTAAAAGGAACAAGTGGAGTTTAGACCGGGCAGAGAGCTTGGTTTATGTTCATGACAACTTGCAATTGTTGTCCCATTACAGTGACGATGCAAAGACTAATAAAAACCTTAAGGTTTGGGACAGGAATCCAGAGGAGCCCAATTTGGAGGATGGAGTGTTGCGATTAGAGCAATTAGAGGATGCTCTTATCTAAGTGTGTCCATTGTGGTATGAATTTTGCTTATAAAGCATTTCTCTAATTCCTGTTTTTAATTTTTTTTGTTAATTGTGGTTTTTTTTGTGTGAATTTTTTGAGTGATTCCAAAATGATGATGATCGAGTTGAGATGCCACCCCCATCTAGTCCCCTGGCTCCTAGGTTCCATGGTTCAACACCAACAACAGGGGCTTTGTCTTCATCAGTTTCAATACCACTCCCACAACTTCCACAGGCACCTTCTTCATTGCCACCACATGGAGGCCCACCAACACATTCTCTTTGTGGTGGAAGGAGGAGAGATCAATAGATATATTCATAATTTACTACTTTTGTAGATTAATCATTAGACTTGTAGGCATGTTGTGAATTTGAACCTTTTTGTCTTGGCGCTGACCAAGTGGCCTATTTTGTAAACATTATTATTTGAATTTTGGACATGACAAATGTTGACAATTGCTCACTTGCTAGATAATATGCTCTATGTTTTATGTTTAATAACATGTTTAAATGTTTTATGTTTTATAATATACTTACAAATTTGATGTATGTTTGTAATTGCTAGAATATAGATGGTTGATGCTTGAATAATTAATCATTGATGTACAATGGAATGATGGATGCCATATCTATCTTGATTTATGTAAAAATATGCATGTTTTTATGTCTTCTACAACTAATTTGGTATTTGGGATGTTTGTTTTGAATATAAATGCAAAAAAATATATATATAATATATATAGTAGACAGTTCGCTTCCTAGATTTTTGGAAAATGACACTTCCGCATCCCCGCTTCCAAAAAACATCCTCATTTCGTCCCTACTTCGTGAAACATTGGCTAGACATGCAGCAAAGCTTATTGAACAAAAGCATAAGTTCAAAATGTCATCATTCAAGGAAGACGAAGACCAACAACAATACTCAAATAAAAAATAATCAAACAAATGCAGGGATTGTGGAGACAAATGGACTTCAAGACACAGATGCCTTAACAAGAAACTGTACGCTTATGAAGTTGAGAAAGAGTCAAACACTTCAAGTAATGAGTCAGATAAAATGATAAAAAAGAAAAAGAATTATCGCAAGTGTGGAGAAAATTGGACGCCAGGACACAAATGTGAATACACGTCCTTACGCTACTATAAAATAGTAGATGGAAGGCAAGTTAAACTACAAGAACTTGATGAAGAAATCAGTATCACACACAATGAAGATTTAGATCCTAAGGAACCATCATTAGCTACGATCTCATGTGTCCAACAAAATCAGGATGAAGTGATTTTTCAAAAGATCAAAAACAACAAGCAATTGCAAAATACGTTCCACCACACCTTCAAGAGCAGAGAAACCAATCTCCGAAAAGAAAGAACACTAAGGTTACAACACCACCAACAAACATGACAAGAAGGTCACGACCTAAAATCCTGAAGCTTAAGGAGATCATAAGAGGCAAAAATGTCAATATACTTGTAGATTATAGCAGTACTCCAACATCGATATTACTAACCAACTTGATCTTTGTGTATGCCCAATCAAGGATTTGACTATGATTGTCACTATTGGGCAAAAGTTTGAAAAGGTAGGAGAATGTCATGACTCATAAGATTTCAATCCAAATACAAGAACTAGAGCTATAGACAGATTTATTTGCCCTACCACTCAAAGAAATGGATATAGTGCTAGGTTCAGAATGGTTAATGCAATTAGGAAGCTATACTACAAACCTTGGAGAACAATTCATGGAATTTAGTTGGCAAGGACGACACTATATAGTATAAATTACATGGTGTTAACACTCCCAACTTCAAGGAAGGTGTATATTCATATGAGAATGTCACCAACTCACAAGACACAAACAAAGTCAAAGGAAATAGATGTCATTCCATAACAGCTTCAACTAGATAAAACCCTTCTTGTTATGCTTTAAGGACAAAGCATCTTTAAAGGGCGTGGCAATGTTATGAATAAATAATTCATAAAAATGTAATAATATAATAATTAATTGATTATTTAACATTAATAAAAATTAAATATGTAATGAAAGGTCAAAAGGCATGACCAATCAAACCTCCATGACCAGTCAACCCGTATTTAGGCACACCATCCGAGGGAATGTAACTCACCATTCAGTTTTCGATAACACAAAAATTACTTATTATACTTACACTTAGAATCTACACACACATAACTTATGTACTGGCGTTTTCTTGGCTACAAATTGCTAATATGAACAATCTGAAACTAATTTCTTTTCATATAGACACATAATTTTCTCTACTAATTTTGCAACAGAATAGGAATAGAATAAATACACAATTCAACAACACAATTTTTCTAGGGAACCCAACTGGGAAAACCCTCTACTTGTATAAGAATTTTATTGATAGAATACTAAGCAATAGATCTCTTACAATACAACTTTGTTTCAATAGAAACCAATCTAATGTCCTCTGCTTGTGCTAAGTTGAGACACATGCAAGACCCTTATCTCCTTTCCTCCTCCTTTATGCAATCCTAGAGGCCTATTTCCTAGCGCAAATCCTCCTAAATCCTAGCGCATAGGCTACTCCTATTTAATATGAATTTCCTCCAATTTCCTAGCGCAATTCCCAAGGAAAATTGCTCTCTACCAATTCGCAAACAAGCACCTTTTTGTTCTGCTCTCTCACAAGCTCACACACAATACTTGTGCTCAAGATATCTGATTTGTTAACTAAGTTGAAGTGGCTCATGCAACTCATCCTAAGTCTCAATCTAGAATTAAAGACTTGTCACTCGTCCTTTTCCAAGGTAACTCGCACTAGAAGACATTGAACTCGGCCTTCCTTTTGCACATTAGTTAACAGTGTTGGACACCTAATCCTCTAAGGGTTGGTGTGGAAGTTGAATAGTCTAAGGAAGTCCAAGAGACCTTGGAATACGAAACCAAAGGTCATGTCAATGTACTATAAATGTATATCATTTGTTAATAATAGATATACTCTCATGCTTATCTTTAATATTTTGTTGTTGCCATGTATGTGTCTAACATGGTATCAGAGCGAGCGTACCCCTGCCCTGCTCCAATCTGAGCCACTTGTTTTGTGGCATCTTTGTGCATGTCAGTTTTGCATTTCATGAATATGTTTTCAACTAAATTCTAGTTGCCATCTCTGCCCAGTTCTGTAGGAGCTTTAAGAAATGTTCCCTGCACAATTACACCGTCTTGCAGAAACGCGTCTATCTGTGGGAAATCACGAAAATTGTCTTTTGGTCAGCACTGTACCCAGCCAAAGAAATTCTTGTAACACATGAATCCTTAACATTCTAGCCATGAAAAATCTATGTATGTTGACCATTAAGTTTCGACCGATGAGGAGGAGGGCAGAGACGTGTTCAATGTCTTTTGTGTCGATAGAGCTCGTGGGATTGAGTGGGTTTGTCTGTAAAGTCTTATAAGAAACGAGATCACCACCACATGAAGCTCCATTTATTTTAGATATATCATTGTGGCACCAGTTCAAATTGGTTGTACTCATGGCATGGGTATGAGGAACTATGATAAGGACTTGAAGTCCTGAGATTAATTGACTCTACGCATTCAATTGTTGAGCCCCATGGTTTATTCTCTGTGCGTCGATTCATAGTCTCCATGACTGGTTTAAATGTGATTGACTTGTCTTACCCTGTCAATTGGGTGCATAAGCCAAGCTAACATTGTCTGTTCAGGATTTAGGTCATTGACTGACTAAGCAACAGGTAATTTCTTGACGAGAGTTGTAACCATACTTGCCATGAATTTGATGAACGTTATGAAGCTCTTCATAATTGTCAAATCCCCCAACTTGTGTAGATAAGACTAGATGAATCTCATTGTAACTAGAAATCCCATTACCCTTTATGTGTTGTGGTGAAAATGAGATGCTCTTTTCGTGTTGATTGTGGCAAACATTTTCTGTTTCTGTTTCTCAAGTCGACTTTAAGCCCCTCGACCCTTGATAAATATTCATTTTACCAGATCCTTATGTCGTCTCAAGCAATGATTCCCTTGTAATCCCTATTGTTAGTCTCCATGACTATGGTGCGTTGTTGAAGGTGGATTAGCTCAGAGGGAAGCGTTAGCTTCTAAAACATTGTCAATACAGAAACATGACGAGCGATGAAGCGGAAGCGTGGTGATATCTCTGGTGCAAATATAATTTAGAGACAAACTAAACTTAGTGGAAGTGCTAGTCTTGGCAGAACGAGGAAACCCTGACAAATTCGTGAGAAACCCAGGAGAAGATCTGAATCGTCCGATCGACAGATCCAATAAATCTAATGGTCATCGCGTGCCAACAAGCGCAGACGTTAATCAGAATAGAAGAGCGGTCTTCGTAGGTGTAAGCAGTATCTCGCGCGGTCTCAAAGTGGTAAATCGTATTTTGCAAATTCACGCGATTAGCCTGAGGGGTTGACACGTAGTACAGGAAAACCACTTTTGTCGTGCGCTTTCGACTTGTTATGCACCGTACAAGATTTCACACGAGATTACACGAGAGTCGTTGGATCAAGCAGGATTGATCGACGGTGGAGATCGGCCAAGCTAGTTGGTGAGCGGGTGACGCGATAGCCGTTCGATTAGACGGGTCAAATCTGATGATGATCGCATCAAAAGATGCATGTGAGTTAATTTAAATTTCAGATGCGATAAGGTTATGAACTGGGGTTTTCATTCCTTTTGGTTCTGTGGAAAATTTGAAGGTTTGCCATATACCGAGTAAATTAAATAGTTCTGCTATTTTAGCAGAATAACTAAAATTGGAGGTTGATCACTAATACTCCAAAGGAAACCCGAGAAGAAGTTCCACATGACATCAATGTAATACTCCTGGGGACCATCGGAATCACTGTCGGAACCAAAACCCGAAGGGCGATTGAGGTCGAAGAGCATCCTGGTTGGTCGCTCACCATAGGTTGGTCTATTAAACTTATTAGCACATAAATATCACCAATCCAACTCATACGAAGCGGGTGTTGATATACTTTGTCCCGGAAAGGATTTATGTTTTGTTGGAATCAAGAGACTTTGGAAAAGGCTTATCAATTGCTGAAGGCGAAGGGTGGAAAGCAATAGCTCTGTTGTCTTCAACATTACCTCTAAACTGGAACGTAGAATATCTACTCAACTGTGCATTAATTCTCTATTGAAGCATTGAAGTTTGTACACTCGTCCGTTGGATAAAACGCTAGATTGTGAACGCATATTGTCAAGTTGATTGAAGGCTAGTGTTATATGTGCATTGGAGCTACAATATATTTGTGAGATGGGTTGTAGAGTAAATGTGTTTATATACAGTGTGAGTGTTTAGGAATGTATGTGCATCTTTCTGCATTGTGTAGGTGCCATTCTTTGCATTGTGTAGTTGCAAACCATGGTATGTGCGTTAAACACTAATTTTGGAGTCATATTTATTGCTACTAGTGTTGGTGTACTAGTGTTGTGGGTCAAATATGCCTCTACTATGTATTGGAAAAGCTATATGGTTGCACCAACGTTGTTTATAGAGTTGTCTCTATAAATAAATAGAACCATTGTTAGTGTATTCTCTGCACTTTATATAAAAGAAGTATTTTGTGGAGGAGAGAAGACATTTGTATTGGCTGTAATATTGGTACATTTGTTGTGAAATGGTTCTAATTGGTGAAGTATTAGAGTTCCTCAATACTATGATACACTCAGCGACTGACAACACATTCAGAATCAGCAAAGACTCTCATGCACAAGAAAACATTGCCTTTTTTGCAGCTTGAATCTCAACTACAACAGGAAGAATTACAGCAGTGGAGTCATCATTCTGAACCTGTTTCTGTTCAGAAGATTGAAACAGACTCCCATAAACAGCAAGACAATAATGTTACAGTTGATTCAGATCCAAGGCCAAATAAAGCAGCATAATCACATGCAGATGCAGAAGTTCAGTTTGCACTTCCCAAGCCCATTATCAGAACTTGGGAAGAACTTGTCAGCAACAAGCACAGAATAGGTCTTGGATATGATAAGGAGGTTTCCTTTCATATTCCAAAATACTCAAAGCCCATTCAGTTTCAGAGTGTTGGATTCCTTCATGACAGTTCACCTTTCGCTGTTTCAGATTCTGCTCCTCTTCCACAGCAACAACAACAGATTGTGATATGCCAACACTGTGACTAAGTTGGCCATGTGAAAGATCATTGTTTTGATCTTCACCCATGTAAGAATTGTCATAAAACCAGTGATTCTTCAAACAAATGCTTCATAAACAAATCCCCTACAAGAACAAAGATTCATCTTGGATGGATCGCTTCTTGGCAATGGGCTTCAACAGCCAAGAAGATATTTCACTCATACAACAGGATTTGTTCTCGAATATTGAAAAATCTTGCAGTTGAGATCACTTCGTCTTCTCACCTTGTATCTGACGGGGGGGAAGTGATGGTCATCTACAAGCTTCAAAGCCACATCAAGCGAGCTTGAGCCACAGCCTGCCATACGAGATTCAGAGTTGTAGCCTAAGACAAATATACCCTTGTGATACCTCTTCAAAGAATTTGGACACTTCCTCTAACAGACTTCAACTTCTTGCCAGTTTTGGAAGAGTTCCAGGAATTGCATTAAGCATTCCAAAGTTGTTGGTCATCCTTAAACCATTACAGTTGAGACCTCCCTTTTCAGGTTGAGGTTCTCCCTTTTATGCGGGGTGAGACCTCCCTTTCATGGTTGAAGGTTTCTCTCTTCAAAACATTAGGAGCACTTCCTCTAGCAGAAGACCTAAGCTTCATGCCAGACTTGGAAGAGTTCTAGGAACTGCACTAAGCATT
Organism: Pinus taeda; assembly: GCA_000404065.3. Taxonomy (NCBI): domain Eukaryota; kingdom Viridiplantae; phylum Streptophyta; class Pinopsida; order Pinales; family Pinaceae; genus Pinus; species Pinus taeda. The sequence goes on along the minus strand of APFE031110390.1, from coordinate 477,948 downwards.
CCAGTGTTGGTGGTCATCCTTAAACCACCTTCGTTATAACAACATTTGAAAGAGCACATTCAGCCTAGTGCTGCTATGCATTTTTTGCACATTTTGTATTACAGCTCTCTTCTTTGACTCATACATACCCCTTTGGATTAAGGGGGGAATGTTGGACACCTGATCCTCTAAGGGGTGGTGTGGAAGCTGAATAGTCTAAGGAAGTCCAAGAGACCTTGGAATACGGAACCAAAGGTCATGTGAATGTTACTATAAATGTATATCATTTGTTAATAATAGATATACTCTCATGCTTATCTTTAACATTCTGTTGCTGCCATGTATGTGTCTAACAAACTGCTTCATACCTCATGCTAACTTTTAGGAACTCATCCTAAATTACAGGAACTCGTCCTAACTTGTAGGAACTCATCCTAAATTACAGGAACTCGTCCTAATTTATAGGGACTTATCCTAAATCTTAGGAATTCGTCCTAACTTATAGGAATTCAAGCATGCTAAGGAAGGTCCCTTTCATTAAGGCACAAATCAAGGAACCCTTTCTCGTTATCATTTTCAACACTCCCTCGAACGTGTTTCTTGAACCTCGTCCACCCAGATCTGGCTCCAATACTACCAAGTTCTCTGTTTCTGCAGCTGCTCCATCTAGACTAAAGGACTTCCCTGCTTCATTTCATGCCAATTTCTGCATCTCATTTCATTTTATTTCACGTTCCAAGTTTTTTTTTACTGATTCACATCAAACCAATTCTGTTTTGTTTTTTTCAAATCATATGCATAAATTCGATAGATGAAGTACTTTGGTGTCTCCCTCCACTTTGATTTCAAAAGGCGGAGCCCACCAGTTTCCCCACCGTGGAAACTTGAGTCACAAGTAATTTCTACATTCTAGTGTTGAAAGATCAAGAGGCCAAACTTTCCACAACTAATACTGTGACGACTCAGAATCGAACTTACAAACCTGAAGCACATTTTTTACCTCAAAATTCCTTACTTGTTTAATAATTGGGATTACCTTGTGGGACAGACTCTGCTGTGGTGAGAAGAGGGCTATGGATCGAGGGAGGGTAAGGATCCGAGGACGCAGCGGTTCGAATCTCCTGCACTGTCAACATCGCATCCACTTCAACACTCGCAGGCTGCCTGGGCGCAGAGCCCACATATTGATCCTGTGCCCACTCCGCCAACTGGCCTTCTGCAAGTAGTAAGCATCATTCATTCACAGTTCCACGACTTGGAGTTCAAATCTCAGCAGAAAATAAACAAGAAAACTAAAAATGAATGCTTTGAATTTGAAATAGTTCATAGTTTAAAAAATTACGCGCAGAGGGGTAATGGTAAGGCCTGAGAAGGGGCTCGGTTATCGATGCTGCTACGTCGGCCATGATCGGACTGACCCCTTCTTCCACGCCCAAGGCTTCCTCAAATCCTCTTTCTGTGATTCTTCTTCCCCTGCGTATTTCTCTTATGGGTCTGGTGATCGATCGTCAGATTTAACATGAAAGAATTTCCAGCATAAATCGTCTTTGCTCATATGAATTCGGACAGACTATTCTACTTCCTCTTCCATGTAAACCTGCCATTCCGCGTCCATCGCGCGGTGGGCACAGTTTAAAGTGGCGAAAGGACATATCTAAAATCGTAATTTTTAGTTACTGCTCATATATATACCATTGGTTATCGGGATTTATTTATTTTTTCAATTAGTGGAATTGGTATTGAATTACGGTATATCCAAATCTATTTATTTTTATTTCAAGAATTTGAAATGTATTAATAATTTGTGTATTAGTAAAAATTGAGATATATTGGCCACGAGTTCTAAAAGGTTGGGACAAGAGTTTTTTTTTGGATAAGGAGTTAAGAGTGAGGTTTTAGCTTTCTTGATAAGATCTAAGTGAACTCTGCCTATTTTCCTATTAAAGACTTTTAGGGTATATATTTTTTAAGCTTTCACAATCATTTAATATGTTTTTTTGGTTTAGCTAAAGTTTTCACAATTATTTAATATGTTTTTTGTTCCATAGGTAAGACATGTCCGGGGATTGAACTTCCAATCACTTGGATACTTTGTCCACATGCTTTTTGCCAATTAGATTACTACCCAAAACCAATAGTTTAATATGTTATTTTATATTATTTATGAGAATTTAAATCTAAGATTTAGATTCTAGTTTGGATAGTTGAGAGTATAGTTTGTTCATCTCTTTATTGTATTTATTTTTATAAATTATATTTATTTAAAAAAATTAAACAAAACAAAATAAAAACAAAAACAAATATATATTAACTATTGATAAATCTTAAAATATCATTGTAATATTCTCCTTATTATGTCTATAAACCTTTCTGTACATTTATATTAACTTATATTTATTAACATTAACTAAATTATAACAAAAACTATAAGATTAACCTAACCTTACCCTTAATCTCACAAATTCCTATTCTCTCGACCTCTATCATAAATTTAATCTAAAATTTTATAAAATAATAATAATTTATATAAAATTAAAACAAAACAACTCACATAACTCCTTGAACTTATCAAAATTTATTAAATGTTTCTTATAAAACAAAGTAAATTGCGGCCAACAATCATGAGGGTTCCAACCGACAATGTTTTACCTGTACAACTGGATAACATGTCTACTACATCCAAAGGGATGATTTGTAAGTGTTTGATAATGAATTGGTGATGTTTAATGCCTTCGAGTGCAAGGCTCCTTTGATTTGAATTATTTTTTTTAATGTAATTTGTCCTTTCTCATAGCTGTTCCACGGTTTCCATGTTATTGCTAATAACTAATGATTTGCCGCCATGTGATATGGGCCCTCTCGAGAATTTTTGTTCTTCTTTTTTAATAAATATTTAAAGATTTACTTGTTTGAGAAGCAATCTCTTATGGCACTTGTCATTATAGTTGTGCTTGTATAATTTTTGTGGTTTTGTATAATTTTTGTGGTTTTTGGTATTATTCTATAGGGTTATTTTTGTCATAGTCTAATTTGTTTGAAAATTAAATTAGAAATTATAGAAATTTATAAGATTTGATAAAAATTTTAGATTTTTTATAGATTTAAGTTTGTTGTTAAATTTCAAGCTTTTGTGTGTTCAAATTGATATGTTAAATTTTGGTGGTTTTTGATTAATTTTAATTTATTGATTTTTTTTTTATTTGGAATTTGTAATGTTTTTGATTTTAATGTAATCTTTCGATTTTGATTAAAATAGTTGTTATTTCTATTAGGTTTTAATATAATTAAATTTTATAAATTTATTATTGATAAATATGGATGATTATATTTGGTTATAGGTATTTATCGTTGAATACAATTTTAATATGGTAATGTTTGATATTATTAGTGTTTATTAAGACATTAATTATGTTGATAGTTATGTTTATTTTGGAATAACACTTATAGAATTTTAATTTAATTATGAATAATCATCAGCCTAGATTTATCTTCACTCTCGATCTACCAAGTGTCGGAAGGGATCAAATATCTCTTCATTCTAAAATAAATTTGCACCTCAAAAGAGATCCCTTTGGGCGCTTGGTAGATACATGATCTGATATATTATTAAACAATAATATTATTGGAAAAATCATTGTTGTCAAAACCCAGAGCCTCTAATTCATTGTTTTACTTCAATTTCATTTTATTTTTTATCTTTATTTTTACGTAATTTGACCAAGTCAAAATGTCTTACCTCAATTTCATTTGATTTATTAATTTTATTTTTTATTTTTATTTTTATGTAATTTGACCAAGTCAAATTGTTTGTGTGGACGGGTGCTCTCCAGCACGGTTTGGTAGAGATGTAATATTTAATAATTTGACTTAGTCAAAATAAAATTAATTAATTAATTAATTAAAAACACATAAAATTCTCCTCACTCATGGTTTTTTCTCATGGTGTTCTTAACCCGTGCTTTTTTCCCATGGTCTTCTTCTCTAATGTGGCATGTTTAAAGGCTAATAATTAAACCAACATAGTCCATCTTAGAACTACCAAGTGTCCAGATGGATCAAATTTCTTTTCATTGTAAAAGAGGTTTGCACCTCAAGAGAGAGATTTGATCCCTCTTGGCACTTGGTAGATTCAGAGTCAAGATGAATCTAGGTTGGTTACATAACAAGACAAGATAGGGCATTACAACATCTCTTCCATATTGCCTAACCCAATAAGTGGATAGTAAGGACTTAACATTAATAGAATATTCTAAAATATTCTTAGTAGTATACACAAATTAATGGTTGAGATTTGTTTCCAAATAAGTTATGTTTTTTTACCCTTTTAATTAAATTCATTGATTAAAAAATGCCATATGAGCAAGTGTCATTAGAAACAAGTTATGGTTTTTTGAGCATGTGGTATTGATAAGTCATGGTATTGGCCCGTAGCATTGTAACAAATCCTATTTACAAATTAAGAATTTCCATGCTAAAGTGGGGTGAATCTTAATGTTAAGAATATTGTTACATGGTTTTTTAAAATGTATACGCATTTAACTTATATATTAATTATTTTTATCATTAATATAGTTATTATTATTTTAAATAAAGTTATAATTTAGTTAATTCTTCTTTTTTAACAACTTGAGATGTATGATGAAGTAAGTGTTTCTATGTTTATTATGGATTGATTCCTATCCGCATTTACCAACCATTTAATTTATATGATTGTGCTAGTCCATAAACCAATAACAATGATTGATTGTGGTTGCATATAATCATCCATGGTTAAGGCTACCATGCTAACTCATCACTAACTCTTAAACCTAAACTTGACCACGAACAAATATGGTTCATTGTGGTTGACAATCTTAGGTAGTGGTTGATTATAGGTGTCCATGAGCAAATGTAATCTTATTATAATGGTTGACACTACTAACCCACTAGCCATTGATCCTTTATTCCTTTAATATATTAACAATAATTGACTATGGTTGATCATGTTTGATGTGTCCCCACGAACTAAACACTAAATCGTGGCTTAATGACCACCAAACAATATGGTTTACTATAATTAACTAAATTGTAATTTCACTACAAGGAAAATACCTTCTAACGGAGGTTATAATGGAGGTTTTTTATGTTATAAAATTGGCAAAAATCGTCAAAAAACATTGGCTAAAACATTCGTTTGCAGTAGCGTATGTTTTAGCGAATGATTTTTAGTGGTGCGCTTCATGGAAAAATAACACCGATGTGCTAAATATATAAAAGCATTAGGGTTGCATACATAACTAAAATGTAATACCGTCCTCCCACGTCCACCCAAGTAACCATGCCAACTGGAGTAAACATGAGACGAGAGGCTACTATGATCATATTCAACCTCCTATGTGATCTTAAGGAAGTGGAATCAATGGAAACATCACACACAGTCATCCAACATTAGCAACAGAACCCTCAGGAGACATGTCAGCCACTCAGACAGTATATCCCTAGGTCCCAATGTTGTTCTATATCTCTTAGGCCATAGTCGGTCTCATGTTATGGGCAAGGGAGCGACCAGCAACCTAAAGTCACTCTCACAGGTTTGCTTGCCAGCGACTAGAAACCAAAATTTCCAGTTCTGTGCCAGTGACCCCGAGATTTAAGTCACTTTTTCAGGCCCAGAACCTAGGCCACTACCCAGAATGGGGTAATAGCCAAAATCATTAAAAATGCAAGGAAACAATGATGCAAAAGCAATAGGTTGAACAATACCATAACCAAACCCCTATTAGCCATGTCAGGCATTTTGTCAAACATATCATCAACATGTAACCTACAGGTGTAAACAACAGAATTAAGTGTAGGGATCTCATACTTATCTGAGAAGTATTGTGAACCATTGTTCCCTCATGTCATTTGTTGCATTATCATCTATTAGGTCATAGACACATTATCCATTCGTATATAAGTAAAAACATGTTGAGAGCCATACATAGTTGTTGTCATAAAATATACATATAACCAACATAATAGGAATAGAATTACCATAAACATATCAGCCATCAAAATCCACATATACATAAATATATTTGCACATGGAAATCAAGGGAATGAATTTCTCATTAATGAATGTAATAAAGCAACCGGAGATGGGACTACCACGTTCCACCCGACCATAGAATGGTTGAGCCAAATCTCTCTTCAGCCATTCACCCCCATCCCATATTCCAAGCATGAATGTGCGACTAAAACCAAAAGAACCAACCAAGGCATACCGAGGATAAACCATCTCACCCTCATCAACAAAAACCAGGCTTTACCATAATCCATCCTGGATTACTAAGCCAACACAATGAACACATCATAACAGGTTTTACTATGATCTCCACCATATCAATAGGCCAAACAAGCATGGATGCCATCGTATTTCTCCACCTACATCATGAGGAATTTAAGCCCTAAACCGAGACCCACTCTCCAAGCTTTACCATATATCCAAAACTTGGGATTACTAGGCCCAATGGAGAGCAAACCACCTCTTGGCTTTACCGTATACCCTGCAATTCACTGACAATGATTCCTAGGCCTATCGAGGCAACACAATATTGGCTTTATCGCAACCCACAGTTTGGCTCAGGGGTCACTAGGCCAATGGCTTTACCGTGATCCATAGTCTGATTCAGGGACCACTAGGCCATGTGCTCTATCATTCAGAGATCCACCCCCCTCAGCTTTGAATCCATCCGACAATCCAGCTCAACCAATACATGAGAACCCCATCACATCATGGCTATCTGGAAATGGCAAGGCTAGGTTGAAAACATTGTTACACCTGGCAAAACACATGCCATGATAGAAAAGAACCACATGCATGCCAAATCTAGCAAGGAAAATACACATGCAAGTCGATACCTGCAATAAAGCCTGTTGTAGCTGCTTGATCCTGCCTTTCCCTACTTGGTCTTTGCTTCCTCTTGCTTTCTTTGTCATTCTTGCTCCAATGCCAAAATTGCTCCAAGAAATTCTAAGTGTCCAAGAGTATGAGAGAGAGAGAAAGAATAATGAGAGAGCTCCAAAAATCAACTGACAAAAGGTTATTGTTGGGCCCCTATACTACTAGTGTAACCCCTTATTGTTATTAGTACAACCCACTTATTATATTGATGTACCCATGTAGTGCCCATATTATTACTATTGTGCCCCATAGAAGCCCACTATTATTATTATTGTGCCCTTACATTATTTTTTTATGTAGGCTCTGATTTATAATGACCCTTAGACTCCTTTATATAAAAGGAGTCTTTCATTTTATCATCCAGAATTGTCATTTATGTAATGTAAAGAGTTTGCCCCCTCGAGAGGCGAATTTAGCGTTGATCTATCTTTTCTATCTTTTCTTGAGCTGGTTTCATAACATTTGGTATCAGAGCTTTGGATTCTAGGGTTTTGCTACTCCAAACAGGTCATCGTGGCATTTTCGCTATAAAAAATTTTCTGCGACGTTTCAGAAGTCGAAAAAAAACCCATTTGAGAAGACATCGCGCTGAATCTCGGGGCCGAATTTCAGAGCATTTTGCACTATATTTTCGGAGATATGATCTGAGGAAGTTGGTCCTTTTGCAAAATCCTGAATTACATTCAAAACAAGTGACATGGGGAAAATTGTCATAACTTTCTCTTTGAGCATCAGATTGTAATTTCGTAAGAAGGTGCAGAAAGAGGACGGACTGTAGTTTATTCTATATATTTCTCAGAGCCAGAGGTTGAAACAGTGACTCGTGGAACGTCGTACAAGTTTGCTCTACTGAATTAGTCTATAATCAGGTCACTGTGGGAGATTTGGCATAACTCTTCATTGGAGAATCCAATTAGGGTAAGACTGGTGGCATTGGAAAGAGGACACAGAGGGCTACTACAGGTCGCAATTTCAGAACTTAAAGATCTGAAAGTAAATAGTTACAGTCATTTCAAGATCGTGCTCCTAAAATCAATAAAAAGCAAGATGAGGAAGTTTGACGGCAAGGATCCGGTAAATTGGATACGTCAGATGGAGAAATATTTTGATCTACATGGTATACCACTATTACAAAAGGTATCTATTTCATCTTCATATTTAGAACCGGATCAATTTTTATGGTATAAAGGGCTTTTTTCTCGTAAAAGACTTGTTACGTGGTCAATTTTCACGGAGGAAATGATAGCACATTATGAGGATACAAAGAGCAACACCTTCTTTAGAGCAACACCACAACAATTGGAAAGAGTAAAAAGGCTTTGTGACATATTGGAAAGAAAAATTATGGAAACTAGGAAGCATACCCCTCACAACTATAAAGATGGAAGTGTTCTTTCTCCTAGCCTTCCACAACCTACAGGGGTTACACCACAACAATTGGAAGAAAAAAGAGAAAAAGGGCTTTGTTACAATTGTGATAGCAAATGCACTAAAGGTCATAAGTGTGCTGAGAAAAAACTATTTTACATATAATATGAAGAGGAGGAAGAAAAGGATCAAGAAACATCGAAAGAAGAGGATATACGCCAGGAGCCCACCCTAGAGAAAGAAGAAATGAATCAAACCATATCTTGTAAAGCATTGGAAAGAATTACCACTCCTAAAACTTTCAATATAGAAGGACATATCAAGAAGAAAAAGGTGCAAGAAGTGAAAGATCACATTGAGAAAGAAGAAATGAATCCAACCATATCTTGTAATTCATTGGTTGAAATTACCACTCCTTAAACTATCAAGATAGAAGAACATATCAAGAAGAAAAATGTTCAAGAAGTGAAATATCACATTGAGCATCAAGAAATGAATCTAACCATATCTTGTAAAGGATTGGAAGAAATTACCACTCCTTAGACTCTAGAGATAGAAGGACATATCAAGAAGGAAAAGGTTCACGTAATGAAAGATCACATCGAGCATCAACAACAAGTTCTCCAACTTTTAAAGGATAACACCACTTCGTTGCAAAATCAAACGAAAAAACAGGTAGATCAACATCGTAGCGAAAAATGTTTTGATGTGGGTGATTGGGTATTTTTACATCTCAAGAAAGCTATTTATGAGAAGGAAATGTTGGCAATTCTACATGCACTTAAAAATGGCGACCTTACCGAATGGGAAGACTCTTCAAGGATGAGGATGTGGAAGCATTGTTTTGTGCTATTTCTATTATCCAACCAGATTGGATAAACGAGGCAAGGGATGAATGGAATAAGGACAAAGAAGTATGGAAACTTAGTCAAAAGTCGCAAAAGATCCCAATTCAAACAATATTTCCAGAAATTGAAGAGGAAGGAAAAATCATATTGGAACCTGGAGCAGTCACAGAAACAAGAACCTAACAGCTACAAAATCAATCAATTTTAGAGTATCTCATCAAGTGGAAGAACTTACCCGCTGAAAATTCCACATGGGAGGACAATAATTTTATACAGAAGCATCAAGAACTACTCAAGCATTGAGGACAACGCTTTTTGAAGGAGAGGGGCATGTTAG